>CM076571.1:95020572-95204400 GCA_034641835.2 Pinus albicaulis | reverse complement strand
TATTGTTAGGTCGGCTAGGATTACATCATGGCCCCACTAGGATTACATTGTGGCCCCATGGACTCCTATATATAGAAAGGAGGTTTTGTAAATTGAATCATCCAAGAATTGTTCATTCATGTAATGTATTGGAGGTTGCCCCCTCGAAGTGGCTCATTTCTAAGGCGTGAATATCTCTTTTCTTCTCTCTTTGGAGCTGGTTACACAACAAGGGCATCCTCACAGGCTAAGGATAACAGAATAAAATCTCTGGAAGATTTGATTATTGAAGTAGGATATGATCCTAATAATATAAAAGTTGCATATGAATTGATAAAGAAGAAAAATACATACAATTCTGCATTAAAGAAGCAACTAAAACTGCCTCCTACTGAACATCCTCAAGAAAAGGAAGTGTTATAGGATGCAAATAAAAAAGATGAGATAATGAATCTCATTATTTAGTTGACTGCCCAGATAAAGGAAATGGAGAATGAAATGGACAAGTTGGTCCAAGAGAAAAAGGCCTGAGAAGAAGTTCCTATCACTGTAATTCCTGTAGTCACTACTATTGTACCTTCTACACTAGCAGAATCCTTGGCTCCTACAGTCCCAATGGCTACAACACTACCTATCACCTCATAAAAAACTTCAACAATGGAGTCTTCAACAACATCAGTACAGACTACAGATGAAGCAAGTAATTTAATTAAAGCAATGCGGGACATTTCTATTAAAACAAATGAAATTAACAGACTTAAAGAAAAACTGAAAATTTTGGAGGATGAGAAGAAGCTAATACAGATTATGCACAAGAATTAAGAACAAAAATAAAAGAGGTTAACATAGAAATTGAAGAAGTTAGAGAAATATCTAATACTGAAAGAACCCATGACACAAGCTAAGCAACAACTATGGGCCAATATCATTGAATTTTTCAATGATACTTGGCCATCCATACAGGTTATCTATGAACAAAAATATTTATTCAAAGCTGCAGGAGAAGCGATTCATAAGATAAAAGAAGAACTTGGCAAGAAACCAGAAGAAGCAAATGAAATCATCAAATTTCTTAATTCAAAGAATAGACAAGAATTGGAAGAAATTGGTATAGCTAATAGGATAGATACAATTCTTGAAGTCAGGAAAGTAATTTCAAAAAGAAACTTAATGATATAGCTAGAAGAGAAATTCCAGAATATGCCAAGTTGCCATCACAAGGTTCATGATGAAGTTTGACACTCTCAGACAAAAAGGCGTTCCAAATCCACTAGTCATTCATGACAAATTAATGAAGCAAGATGATTATGATAAGAAGATGAGAGAAGTGGCTAAGGAGCAAGCTAATAACTCAACCATGAAGGTATTCCAACAGGGAAGGTACTTTACAAAAGCCTTGAGAACATTTTTTACCTGCAACATGAGGTAAAACACCTATTTGTCAACAAGCCTACATTCTCAAAATACAGAGAAGAAGATGAAATATTCAGAAGGATGATGAAGATCAAATTTCCAGAGGCAGAATTTTGGGAAAAGATGACTGATTTACTGTGAAAACAATTTGTAGTATAACAGATCAGTCAAAGGTAAACAAAGCATCCGGGATGAAAAGTAAAACATTAGGCAAGAAGTTAAAGAGTATCAAAGTCAAAGAGTATTAGTTTGAAGTCAAAGTTTAAGTCAAATAAGAAATTACAAAACATAGATAAAGCTACTAGCATAGAGGACACTTCACTGCCTAACTACAGCCTTTGTTGAGCAAGCAATAATCATAGACAAATCAATAGCAAAATATCAACAATTCAATATCAAATCAATAAAAGCAGGCATAACTTGCATTAGTTAGATAGCTGTCTCTATATTCTTGCATGAAGATATTTATTTTGCCTTGAATAATTCCTAAGTTTGTTTTAGGATATTTTGTAAGATTTTTTTTAAAAATACTTCTCATTTTGAAGTATTGAGTGTGGATGAATTGGACTATTCTGGAACCTAAGGGTGATTGTACCAATTTCAAGTCAGCAGACTGGATTAAAGCAATAAAGAGATTATATTACAGGATTCATGTGTTGGGCCATTATAGTGATGTACATTATACTTGTTCAATTGTTTCTTCTTGAAGTTTTCACATGCTCACATGTTTGCTTAATCTAAATGATATAATTGGAATGTTATTACAAAATATGTTTAATTACACTCTGTCTTGAACTGTTTATCATTTATATGTTTTTCTTCTAAAATCTAGATTAGGGAATTCTTAATTGCTCCCTTATTTCGATTTACCTCTATCTTTTCACTCATTATCCGAATTTGAGAACCCATAATTGCTCTCTTACCGTGATTGAAACCATTTTCACCATTGGCCTAAGGATCTGAAGTGACTAAACTATATTTCCCTGTGAATACTTCCCTTTAGAACCTTGATCCTGCTTTTGTTGTTTGACACTTTGAATCCATTATCCCAATGGAATACAGACCTAAATCTATCCATCTGATTAAGTGATTTCACCACCAAACCAAATCCAAAAATCAAATCCCAAGTAATCCTACATAACTATCCTAAATCAACTAAAATCAATAAAGATAAATCATATAGAAAGATCCCTCTGTGAGCATTAGGAAGGCTAGATCCTATGGCTTAAAAGTAGGTTTGTGGCTACCTCTAATATTCTTTAAAACAAAAAATAAGCAACCCTTTGAGAATTATTGGAGTGATAACATCCTGGTGACCATATTGGGGACTCACCAATCCTCAGTGTTTAAAATTAATCTTAAAATAAATACTTTTACTTATCTTTTCACCTTCAGATTTTTTTTAAGGGTTGTCAAGTAAAATTTTCATAAAAAACTGAAATTCTGGCTTCCAAAAGAGTCTACTTACCAGATCTAATCCATATCTAGAACCTGCTGTCATAGTCGATAATCCTGACAGAATTTTAAAGAAAAACAGAAAAGTAGAAATCTTAGGAAAAAAAATTCTTTGATCAAAGAAAATTCTCTTCCCAATAAATGATCAAGTTTACAAGACATTGAATTTGATTTAGCTTTTGAACAATCTTTGTTTAAAACTAAATCAGAAAGTGACATACATAATGGTGTAATAGATCCTGATTTCATTTCATTTATTGAATGTAAGAAGGAAACTGTTTCACTTGATTCATATGAAAAAGCCCTAGAATTTTATGATAAACTTAATTCCTTAACTGCAACTTTGATTAAGGAAATTGATGAAAATTATTTTCAACATTCAGTTGAATTGACTTCTTTATCTGCCTATACCCCTAAGCCTTCTACCAATAATTTAGATACCAGTTATTTAGAATCTGTAGGTTCATCCTTGTTTAGTACCACCTCATATATTATTTCCACCACACTCCATTCCACAGAATCCTTCATTCCTAAACTTCCACTTCAACCTAGAGATTTATTTCCAACCCAAAATACCACAAGTTCATCCTCTAGCACTGCTGCTGCATTTTCAAGCACTTCAACCACATTTCCAAGCACCTCTTCTAGCATCCCAACTACATCTACAAGTACTTCAACCTCATCACCAAGTACTTCAAACTTACCTCATAGTCTAGCTAGAATCCAAGCCATGGCTGCTAGATATGCCCCATTGGTCCTACAAGCTCCTCTACATTCCATGCGCCAAGATTACCAAAGAAAAATCTTTCAATTTGATGGTACTAGTCATTACACTGCCCAGCAACAAGTTAATAAAACTACAAATTACTTTGAACTGCATGAAATAGATGAAGTTGATGTTCAAATGGGAATTTTTGCTCAAACTTTAGTTGGTGATGTAAAGAAATGGTTTCAAGGTTTACCTGCTGGTAGTATTGTTGATTTAGTTGCTTTCCATAGGATGTTTCTTAATAGATGGGAGAAAAATAAGAATCCATTACAAATTTCGTTTGAATTTTAAAACATAAAAAGATCACCTAATGAAACAGTTGAGGACTATTGTACAAGATATAACAGTATTTATAATGCAATCCCTACCAATATTAAACCTCCTCCAGGCTCTACCCTGATCAAATTCCCTGATGGATTTGATACAAATATGGCTTACTAACTGAGAGAGATAAACCCAAAAACCTTAGAGAAGATGAAAAATAATGCTATAAGTGTAGAAGCAAATATGTTAGCCAAGAAAGCTGGATTGAGAAATGAAAGAAGAGTGACAATAAAAGAGGAAACATATACATCAGATAGCAAAATAGATAGCTTAGCAAAAACATTAGAAATAATGATGGATAGATTAGATAATATGGAAAGGAAGCCACATTTGGATAACCAACAACAAGGCCCTCAAATAAGAAATCCCAATTTCAGGAAAAACACCAACACTGGTAAATCTAGAGAATCAACTCCTGATCAAACAATAAGACCACCTTTCCAAGAGAACAATGCTGAAATTTCTTACCAAAAAAAAGATGATGAAGACACTCAGATTAATATAATGGGAATGAATGATGAAAATACCATTTTAATTACACAAAAAGAACATGAATTATATGAACTACAACAATTACAATTAGAATCTGGTGAGTCTTTTGATTACAAGAAAGGTTGTGAGTTTGCTATTAATTATGTTCATAAGCAATATAACCTTAGGAGAAAGAAATATGTAGAAGCCCCTACTAAGAAATCTGCCCAAACTCAAGAAAAGAAAACAATATAAGTTCCTACAACCAAATTATTGAAAATTATCCCTAGGGAAACCCAACAAAACTCTAGTTCAAATCAGAAAAATTCAAATCCTAATAAAAAAAATTCTCGTCCTAAAATTTCACCCAATCCTAAAATTGTTGACATTACAGATATTGATGTTCAAACATCAGCTGGTCCTCAAAAATATGATGCTGCTAAAACAAAAACTTCTGCAAAAACAACAATTTTAGATCCAAAAACATCTGTTGCTGATCCAAAATTAGCTAATCCTAAAACAACTGCCACCAAAACAGTTGCTGAAACTTCCAAAATTGCTGAAATTACCACTGCAACTCAAACTGTCCCTGAAAAGAAGACAAAAAGTAGTAAAACAATGGAACACAAACATAAAATGAAAAACCAACTGTAGAAAAATAATAGAAACATACCCAAACTACAGTTACAAAAAAATAAATAATTCAGTTAGGAAAATCACATGTACCATTAAACATCCAAACTGAAATTGCCAAACTAAAGATACCAATTCCTTTAACAGAATTGGTAAAGCATGATTTATACAAATCACATATCACTGACACACTAAACATAAATGAAGGAGATGACTCTGTTAATTTGAGTGATGACCAACCAGAACTAATTTTTGGTCTTGAGGTAAATGGAAAACACCAAGAAGGAGGAGTTCCTTCTTTCTACATTAGCTTGACTGTTCATGATAAAAGTTTACATAATTCTATGCTAGATTCAGGAGCTTCACATAATTTAATGCCAAAAGCCATTATGGAAACTTTGAATTTATACATCACTAGACCTTATAAATATCTTTTCTCATTTGATTTTAGTAAGGTGAAATGTCTAGGCTTAATAAAATATTTATGTTCTACTCTAGTCCAATACCATGGAAAAAGTATAGTCATGGATATTGTAGTAGCTGATATCCCTCCTAAGTATGGAATGTTGTTATCTCACTCATGGGGAGCAAAACTGTAGGGATCTCTACAACTAGACATGTCTTATGCCACCATTTCAGTATTTGGTCAACCCAAGAAAACTTACAGAGAGACATTAATGAAGTACATGGTTAGTAGTGTAGAAAGACCTCAAAATTATCCTATTTATTCTACACCTATTGATATGGATTCTTTCATTTTATGTAATTCTGATTCTGGTATAGAGAACAACACAGAATTCAAACATGAAAAGAAATACCCAGACAGTGAAAACATATTTCATGAATCAATGTGGCACCTAAATTTTGATGGATCAGTGAAAAAATTAGGAGCATGAGCAAGAGTTTGGATTCAAAACATGGAAAACAACCATTTTGAAGGTCATGCCTTTAGATTAAAGTTCAAATGTACAAACAACATGGTAGAGTATGAAGCTCTGATTTTAGGATTGTAGATTGTTTGAAATTTAGGAGGAAAAATAATTTCTATCATGGGAGACTTTGATTTAATTGTGAAACAAATTAGAGGAGAATATTCTGTATATAATTCTAGATTAAGCCAATATAGAGAAAAATTTTTATATTTGATCAAAGAATTTCTTGAATGTGACTTTGTTGTAATTCCTAGACTACAGAACATACAAGAACATAGTTTAGCAACTTATGCTAGTACTTGTAATCTTTCTTTTCAACCAAATCATCAATATACAATAGAGGTAAAACACAGGCCTAATATACCAGATAATCTAAAATATTGGCAGATATTTTCTCAAGATGAACAAAACTATCATTTCAGGAATGCTAAGGGAGAATTTTAGAATTGTAACATAGACATAGACTGTACAGTAGATGATAAAATAGACAGTAAGATAGATGTAAATAACTTATATTTCACTAAACCCACTAAATTCACTCAAGTAGAAATAGATAAACTAGAAAAGGTAGAAATAGAAGAATTAGCAGATGATGATTCTGACATTTTAAACCTTAGAAACAACTTTTTACCTAAGGGATTAGCCCCAATAGAAGATATTTTTGATTCAAATGACGTTGCAAGAAAACCAAAGATGGAACCATTAAGATCAGATATAGAAGAATGCAATATAGGAACTAAACAAAGGCCTAAACTCATTAAACTTTCAAAAGCCCTACCTCAAGAAGAAAAATTGAAATACATAGCTCTGTTTAAAGAATTTCAGGATGTATTTGCATGGAGTTATGAAGACTTAAAATCTTAGGACACTAGCATAATACAACACAAAATACCTATAAAATAAGATTAAATACCTTTCAAACAAAAGCTTAGAAGAATCAATCTAGCTTTAATGTATTTAATTGAAAAATAGGTAAAGAGAATGTATGAAGCCCAGATAATTTCACCTATTAGATATTTTGATTGCTTTTCAAACCTAGTTCCCACTAGGAAGAAAATAGGGGAAATCAGACTTTGTGTTGATTTCCAGAATTTAAATAAAGTGTCCCAAAAATATAACTACACTCTCCCCAAGATGGACCATATTCTATAGAGGGTGGTTGGTTCATCCAAGATTTCATTTCTTGATGGATTCTTTGGGTATAATCAGATTTTAGTTCAGCCAGAAGACCAACCAAAGACTATATCTACTAATCCTTGGGGTAATTTCATGTATTTGAAAATTCCTTTTGGATTAATGAATGCAAGAGCCACTTTCCTAAGAGTAATTTATATAGGTTTTGCCAAGGAAATTCATGACTTTATTGTAATCTGTCTAGATGATATAACTGTATTTTCAAAAACTCCTAATGAACATCTACATCATCTGAGACAAGTGTTTGTCAAATGCAAGAAATTTGGAATTTCTTTGAATCCCAAAAAGACTCTCTTTGGACTTGAAGAAGGATAAATATTAGGGAAAATTATATCAAAAGAAGGAATTAGGATAGACCCAGCCAGAATAGAGGCCATTTTGAACATAAGCCCTCCTAGGAATATTAAGGAATTGTAGGCTTTCTTAGGTAAAATCAATTTTCTCAGAAGATTCATTTCAAACTTAGCAGAAATAATTAGAGAACTCAATAACATGTTTAGAAAAGTCTCAGCACTTAAATGGACTGTAGAGGCTAAACAATCATTTGAATCAATCAAACAAGCCCTTACAAAAACACCAGTCCTAATAAGTCCTAACTTCAAAAGAGATTTCATTATTTTTTCTTTTGCTTAAGAACATACTATTACTGCAGTCTTATTGCATAAAAATGATCAGGGCTATGAGAAGCCTATTTCTTTTTTTATAAAATCACTTAGAGATTCCACTTTAAAGTATAACATAATGGAAAAGCAGGTACTAGCATTAGTGAAGGCTATCAAAGACTTTAGAGTGTACATCTTGTATTCACACATCATAGCTTATGTTCCAAATTCAGTAGTGAAGGACATTCTGACTTAGAATGGGCCTGATGGTAAAAGAGGCAAATGGATTGCCACCATTTTGGAATATGACATAGAAATTAAGCCCACCAAACTCATTAAAGGTTAAGGTTTAGCCAAACTCATGGCTGACTCAAACTTTTATGCTTTAGATATAAATTTTATTGCCCAATTAGTTGATAAGGAAGAGATGGAAACTCCAAAGACCAGTGAAGCCTTTTCAAATTCACCATGGTATGCATATATTATATTTGTATTACTAAATTTACAATCTCCTCCTGGATTTTCAAGAACTAAAGGTTGATTTTTAAAATTAAAGGCGCTGAAATTTTGTATCATAGATAATGCACTATTTTGGAAAGATCATGGTGGCATTTTATTGAATTTTTTGCTTAAAGATGAAGCTGATAAAGTTATGGAATAATTTCATGTAGGTGACTATGGAGGACACCTTTACTGGAAGTCAACTGCAGATAAAATCTTGAGATTTTATTTTTATTGGGCTACAATTTTTGCAGATGTGAAAATTTTTGTAACCTCCTGTCACAAATGCCAAATATTTGAAGGGAAGAAAAAGCTGTTACCTTTAGCCCTAAAACCATCTCCACAGAAATTCCTATTAAGCAATGGGGCTTAGACTTCATTGGTGAAATTCACCCACCATCCTCAGCCCAACACAAATGAATTTTGATAGCCATAGACTATTTCACTAAGTGGATAGAAGCGATTCCTTCCAGGCAAACCACTGATGCTGTCATTAATCTCATTCTTAGAAAACAATATACTGTCTAGATTTGGATGCCCCCAAAAACTCATTACTGATAATGAAACTAATTTGAAGTCTAAAAAGATGATTGAATTCTGTAATAAATACCATATTACCCTTGGCCATTCCATTTCTTATTATCCTCAAGGTAATGGTCTTGCTGAATCCTCCAATAAAAGCCTTGTTAATATCATCAAGAAACTACTAGAAGACAATAAAAAGACTTGGAACAAAAGGTTAGTTAATGCCTTATGGGCAGACATACTCACCACAAAGAAGTCCATTGGTACATCCCCTTATCAACTTTTATATGGGATGGATGTTGTTTTTCCGTCCTCTTTAGGAGTACCAATGATGAAGATGATCTAATAACTGAAGGAAGAAACTAACGATATCTAGAGAAGAATAAATCAAACCATACACTTGTAGAAAACCAGGGAGGAAGTCTGTCTCAAGTCTCAAGTTATCCTAGATAATATTAAAAAGATATTTGACAAGAAGACTAAAGAAGATGATTTTTACATAGGTGACAGAGTTCTTAAGTGGGATTCCAGGAGAGAAGAGAAAGGTAAACATGGTAAATTTGATTTCCTATGGAAAGGTCCTTATGTCATTTATGGTTACAGAGCTAATAATGTGTTCTTTTTGAAGGAGTTGGATGGATCAGATCTACCAGGTGGACCTATCAATGGTAGAATGCTGAAGCATTACTATTCCCTAGAATAACAGTAGTTCACTTTATTTACTTTTCTCATTGTACATAACATTGCAGAGCTTAGATTGGATTGGATGTTTTTATTAAAAATTTGAATCCTGGAGAGAAGGCCCTAAGATTTGAAAGACAAAATATCATAAGTATGAATAATGCGGAGCTCAGAAAACAGTTCCCCAACAAAAGCACAATCAAAATTCAAGGTTACTGATCTTAAAGTTTTTGACATTTCACCAGGAAATTCCATCCCCATGTGGAGCCACTGTTAGGGTCCTATAATAATAGGATTCATAATTTTGAATTGAATTTCATTAGTCTTGTAATATGTACATACTTTGCTTTCTGCAAAAAAAAATTCCCATATTAAAAAATCAAAAAATGTAAAGAGGGTAAAAGTCCTAAAAAGAAAAATCAAAGGAATTGAAAGAAAAAAGATAAAAAAGAATAAAAAATGAACCACCACAAAAAAGAGATAAAATAGATCATGAAAGTGATGAAAATTCAAGTGACACTACATTTTACTACACTTTGAAAAATAATATTGCATGCAGTTTGTTAAAAATGCTACAATCCATGAACGTAAAACTGCTTAATATTGACCTTTCATGCTTTAAATTTCATGTGGATAGATAAAGAATAAATATCTAGCTAAAATGTTATAGCATCATTTGTCACCAACATATAATTGATGACTTATACATTGGCCTTGGGCAACCCTTCCCTTCAGACTTGGACATATTTCTCAAAAAATAGTTTCTTAAAACCCATACGCGACTCTGCCAAGAATTTACATGTATACATGCGAGTCCATACATAGAGAACCACGTATGCATTTTTAAACATTTAAAAATATATAATTTCCCCATTTTAGAGGTGGGGTTTACGGTTGTTCCTGTAACTTAACTACCCTAGCCCATGGCCTAACTGTTCCCAACTGAAAAAACTAATTTGAGGGAGTATAAAAGCCCCTCAAGGGAATGGCCTAAGGGAGGAAGAGAGAGAGAAATATAGATATCAATTTCTGTTATCATTCACGCAGAAGGAGCATTGTCGACCTAAAATAATTGTTTCCAACCTCATTTTAAGCATAATTCAACCATAATTCAACCAATTTGTTGCCAAAGACATTGCAAAAATGAATTGAATAACTATAAAGACCAAAAGAGCTTCAGAGAACCTCCATTGCCTCAGAACCCCTTCTGCGAATCGAAATATTCATTTTTCCTTAAAGATATAAGGAAGTAATTCAAGTAATTGAATCAATTTAGGATTTTTAGCAGACCAAATGAGCCTATTGCCTTCTCTATCCTTTTCTGCAGACCCTGATATTCCTTTCATAGATATTCTGAGGTCTTGAGATTTATTTTTGACAGAGAGAGTACAATTTGATCAATTTGAGCAGTTTAAACCTTTGCAGACCTAAAAGAAATCCTTGTAGCTTCCCAAAATCCTTTTTTCTGCAAACCCTGGACCTATTTTCACAGGATTCCCAAGGCCTGAGACTGTTTTTGATTACAGAGAGTAATAATTGACCAATTGGCTTCTTAAATTAGCATGTAAACTGTAATAATATTTCTGAGGTGCTTCTACAGGCCTAAATCAACTTTTCCTATGTCAAAGATTAAATTGAAAAAAATTAACAAAACAATGGCTTCCAAAAGCATTGTATCTATCAATCCTCTACAACCTCCAGTTGTAGATGTAGAACATACTCCCTTGGTTGAAGAATATTTTAAAATTAATGGCATAATCACATAATTTAATCTTTTTGAGCTCCACTTCTGGAGCCATGACAAATCCATAGATTAAGCAGATCAGGATTTCATTTGGGAGTCTAATTTTCCAAAGTATGTTCTCCCACAAAATTTCCAGTGCCTAGAAGTGATTAGGCTATGTCGATATTTCTATTTCCCTAACCAGAGAGCCGTAATAAACCTTGAAAAATAAATTCTGTTTACTATTACAGCCGATTCAATCAACCAAATGTTGCAGATCCAATCCAGGCCAGATGATACCCCTTTGTCCATTGAGGCTCTTACACAACTATACTTGAATCTGGACTTCCCCAAGAGGTTCAATATATTCCAAATATTCATGCCATAATCTGTGGAAACTCCTAAGACAAATCCTCCTTACCCATCTGCAATCTTTTATAAGAGAACCAAACATATCATCTCCATGTTGTCTTCCATTCTGGGATATTTTACTGATGAACATGTTGACGCTGCAGTATTAGGTTTTCTATCCAGTTTCACACTTGGTCAGCCTCATGATACCATTTTTAATTTTTCCTAGTACCTTGCTAACAATATGCATGAATAGTTAGTCAAAATGCCTGATGAAGGTGTTTTCAAGTATTCATCAGTCCTATTACACATGTTTCTGTACTTTTAGTTTGAGAAATTTCCATCAACCTTCAAAAGGTTGATGTTGAAGGTAACTCGCAATCAGTCATATTTTGGACTCCAATTATCATAAAAGACTCTACACAATCCACCTACATAGAGTTCATTGATTCTTTTATTCATCCTATGGTCAATATGCTGAACAACAACATGCAACCAAGAATCAGTGAGGAAATTAAGAAGGTCCTACAATTGTTAGAGCATAATAGGACATGAGATTGGTACTTGTATCAAAACCATATAGAGATAAGGGTAAATGGATCAAATCTTATTCCATATAAGCTGCCTAAATACCTACCAATGAGGTTATTTTCCCTTGAGTATATCAGTCAGATTATTAATTTTGATGCAATCAATTTCTTGGCAGCTAAGAAGAAGACACAATTTAAAATAAAGAATTAGGTTGGCCCTTTCATTTGTAATAATAGAGATGTAGGGCCAGAGGCCGAAAATTATTAGCAGGAGTTTAAATTCAGTAAAAGTTTTCTCTAGTATTATGATCCTCTAGGAGCAATAAGTAAATTGAGATTAAATGCAAACTAACTCCTTATGTACATGAGAAGAAACTAGACATTGAGAAATACTCCAACCGGTCTGAATGGTTGGAGAAAACCTTGAAAAACACAGAGAAGCAAGGTGATACTAGTCAAATCTTACAGACTCCAGCCCAAGAAGATAGAAATTAAAAAAATTAGAGAAGAGGGATCATACACTTCAGAGACAACTACTGAAACTAAATTTAAATTGATGTATAGGAAGAAGCCTAAATTAAATCTTGTTAATGAAGAAATGGAAATAATAGAAGTAATTGATATAGAAACAGTTGTGAAAAGAAATGCTCCACCTACAGTTGCTAAAAAAACACATCAACCTTCAACTTCAAACACTCAGCTAATTCATAAGAAACATAGTGTTGAAGTATCCTCATCCAGCAAACCAGCAGAGAAGGAGATGGTCATTGTGCAGAAATACAAAGAGATAAAGATGAAAAATGAAGCCTTGAAAATTGATACATACAACCAGTATTGGAAACATTCTCCTAGTGACCAAAGAAGATTGCTTTTTGCTTTTGACTACAAAACTAGGAAAATACATATGACCTTCCTGCAACCTAAAGTAAAGCATCCCAAAACATCAATAGATTACAAAAATTCATCATATGAAGTTCAAGCAGAATATCTTCATCCTATTGATCAGATAGAATTTCACAAACAAGCTGGTGAAATTCTTTATTCTAGAATGACAAATAAAGCCATGAGTGTACAAAAGCTGCAAAACACTCTTGGAAACATCAAAGACCAGCCTAAATTGGAAAACACATCCTCACAGGCTAAGGATAACAAAATAAAATATCTGGAAGATTTGATTATTGAAGTAGGATATGATCCTAATAATGTAAAAGTTGTAGATGAATTGATCAAGAATAAAAATTCAGACATTGTGGCATTAAAGAAGCAACTAAAACTACCTCCTACTGAACATTCTCAAGCAAAGGAAGTGTTACAGGATGTAAATAAAAAAAATGAAATGATGAATCTCATTCTTTAGTTGACTGGCCAGATAAGGAAATGGAGAATGAAATGGAAAAGTTGGTCCAGGAGAAAAAGGCCAGAGAAGAAGTTCCTGTCACGGTAATTCATGTAGTCACTACTGGTGTACCTTCTACACAAGAAGAATCCTTGGCTCGTACAGTCCTAATGGCTACATCACTACCTGTCACCTCATCAACAACTTCAGCAACAGAGTCTTCAACAACAGCAGTACAACCTACAGATGAAGCAAGTAAGTTAATTAAAGCAATGCAGGACATGTCTATTCAAACAAATGAAATTAACAGACTTAAAGAATAGCTAAAAAGTCTGGAGGATGAGAAGAAGCTAATACATATTATGCACAAGAATGAAGAACATAAATCAAATAGGTTAACAGATAAATTGAAGAAGTGAGAGAAAGTTCTAACACTGAAAAAACCCATGACACAATCGAAGCAGCAACTATGGGACAATATCATTGAATCTGTCAATGATACTTGGCCATCTATACATGTTATATATGAACAAAAAGATTTATTCAAAGCAACAGTAGAAGCCATTTAGAAGATAAAAGAAGAACGTGGTAGGAAACCTGAAGAAGAAAATGAAATCATCAAATTTTTTAATTCAAAGAGTAGACAAGAATTGGAATGAATTGGTATAACTGACAAGACAGATACAATTCTTGAAGTTAGAAAAGTAATTTCAAAAAGAAACTTAATGATAGAGCTAGAAGAGAAATGCTAGAATATGGAATTTTCCATCACAAGGTTCATGATGAAGTTTTCCACTCTCAGACAAAAAGGCCTTCCAAATCCACTAGTCATTCATGACAGATTAATGAAGGAAAATAATTATGATAAGAAGATGAGAGGAGTGGCTAAGGAGAGCTAATAACTCAGCCAAGCAAGGTATTCCAACAGGGAAGGTACTTTGCAAAAGCCTTGAGAACCTTTTTTACCTGCAACATGAGGTAAAACACCTATTCGTTAACAAGCCTACATTCTCAAAATACACAGAAGCAGATGAAATATTCAGATGGATGATGAAGATCAAATTGCCAAAGGAATAATTTTGGAAAAAGATGAACGATTTACTGTGAAAATAGTTTGTAGTAAAAACAGAGCAGTTAAAGGTAAAAAGAGCATCCACGATGAAAAGTAGAACAACAGGTAAAAATTTAAAGAATATCAGAGTCAAAGAGTATCAGTTTAAAGTCAAAGTTAAAGTCAAATCAGAAATTACAAAATGGAGATAAAGATGCCAGCATATATGACACTTCACTGCCTAACTACAACCTTTTTTGAGCAAGCAATAATTAGAGATGAATCAGCTGCAAAATATCAACAATTAAACAACAAATCGATAAAAGCAAGAACAACTTGCATTAGTTAGATAACTATCTCTATCTTATTGCATGAAGATATTTATTTTTCCTTGAATAATTCCTAAGTTTGTTTTAGGATATTTTGTAAGAGTTTTTGTATAAATACTTCTTATTTTGAAGTATTAAGTTTGGATGAATTGTTGAACATTTCTGTAGTTGTACTATTATAGAACCTAAGGGTGATTGTACCAATTTAAATTCGGCAGACTAGATTAAAGAAATAAAGAGATTATATTACTTGATTCATGTGCTGGGCCATTACAATGAAGTACTTTCTACTTGTTCAATTGTTTCTTTCTAAATTTTTCACATGCTCATATGTTTGCTTAATCTAAATGATATAACTGGAATGTTATTACATAATATGTTTAATTACACTCTGTCTTGAACTGTTTATCATTTATATGTTTTTCTTCTGAAATCTAGATTAGGGAATTCTCAATTTCTCCCTTATTTTGATTGACCACTGTCTTTTCACTCATTATTTGGATTTGAGAACCCTTAATTGCTCTCTTACCCTAATTGAAACCATTTTCACTATCAGCCTAAGGATCTGAAGTGACTAAACTATCTTGCCCTGTCAATACTTCCCTTTGGAACCTTAATATTTCTTCTGTTGTTTGAAAATTTGAATCCATTAGCCCAATGGAATAAAGACCTACATCTATCCATATGAGTAAGTGATTTCACCACCAAACCAAATCCAAAAATCAAATCCCAAGTAATCCTACATAACTAGCCTAAAATCAACTAAAATCAACAAAGATAAACCATATAGAGAGAGGCCTCTCTGAGTATTAGGAAGGCTAGATCCTAAGGCTTAAAATTAGGTTTGTGGTTACCTCTAATATTCTTTAAACGAAAAAATAAGCAACCCTTTGAGAATTATTGGAGTGATAACATCCTGGCGACCATACTAGGGACTTGCCAATCCTCAGTGTTTAAAATTAATCTTAAAATAAATACTTTTACTTATCTTTTCACCTTAATATTGTTCTAAAGGGTTGTTAAGTAAAATTTTCATAAAAAAATCGAAATTCTCGCTTCCAGAAGAGTCTACTATACCAGGTCTAATCCAGATCCAGAACCTGTTGTCATAGTAGATAATCCTAGTAGAATTTTAAAGAAAAACAAAAATGTAGAAAGTTTAGGAAATAAAAATTCATTGATCAAAGAAAATTCTCTTCCCAATAAATTATCAAGTTTACAAGACATTGAATCTGATTTAGCTTTTAAGCAATATTTGTTTAAAACTAAATCAGAAAGTGACATACATAATAGTGTAATAGATCCCGATTTCATTTCATTTATTGAAATTAAGAATGAAACTATTTCACTTAATTCATATGAAAAAGCCCTAGAAGTTTATGATAAACATAATGCTTTAACTGCAACTTTGATTAAGGAAATTGAAGAAACTTATTTTCAACATTCAGTTGAATTGACTCCTTTATCTACCTATACCCCTAAGCCTTCTACTAGTCATTTAGATACTAGTCATTTAGAATCTGTAGGTTCATCCTTGTTTAGTACCACCTCATCTATTATTTCCACCACACTCCATTCCACAGAATCCTTAATTCCTAAACTTCCACTTCAAACTAGAGTTTTATTTCCAACCCAAAATACTGCAAGTTCATCCTCTAGCACTGCTGCTGCATTTTCAAGCACTTCTACTGCATTTTCAAGCACTTCAACCACATTTCCAAGCACCTCTTCTAGCATCCCAACTACATCTTAAAGTACTTCAACCTCATCACCAAGAACTTCAAACTCACCTCCTATTCCAGCTAGAATCCAAGCCATGGCTGCCAAATATGCCCCATTGGTCCTACAAGCTCCTCTACATGCCATGCCCCAAGATCACCAAAGAAAAATCTTTCATTTGATGGTACTAGTCATTACACTTCCCAGCAACATGTTAAAAAATGACGGATTACTTTGAACTGCATGAAATAGATGAAGCCGATGTTCAAATGAGACTTTTTGCTCAAAATTTAGCTGGTGATGTAAAGAAATGGTTTAAATGTTTATCCACTGGTAGTATTACTGATTTAGCTTCTTTCCATATGATGTTTCTTAACATATGGGAGAAAAAGAAGAATCCGTTACAAATTTTGTCTGAATTTGAAAACATAAAAAGAGCACCTGATGAAAGAGTTCAGGACTATTGTACAAGATATAACAATATTTACAATGCAATCCCTATCAATCTTAAGCCTCCTCCAGGCTCTGCCCTGATCAAATTCCCTGATGGATTTGATACCGATATGGCTTACCAAATGAGAGAGAGAAACCCAGAAACCTTAGAGAAGATGCAAAGTAATGCTGTAAGTGTAGAAGAAAATCTATTAGCTAAGAAATCTAGATTGAGAAATGAAAGAAGAGTGACAATAAAAGAGGAAACATCTACATCAGATAGAAAAATATATAACATAGAAAAAACATTAGAAATAATTATTGATAGATTAGATAATATAGAAATGAAGCCACAGTGAGATAACCAATAACAATGCCCTCAAATAAGAAATCCCAATTTCAGGAAAAACACCAACACTGGTAAATCTAGAGAATCAACACCCGATCAAACAATAAGACCACCTTTCCAAGAGAACTATGCTGAAAGTTCTCACCAAAATGAAGATGATGAAGACACTTAGATTAATCTATTGTGCATTAATGATGATAATACCATTTTTCTTACACAAGAAGAACATTTATTATATGAACTACAACAATTACAATTAGAATCTGGCAAGTCTTGTGATTACAGGCAAGGTTATGAGTTTACCATTAATGAAGTTCATAAGCAAGAAAAATGTAGAAGCCCCTACTAAGAAATCTGCCCAAACTCAAACAAGGAAAACAATAGAAGTTCCTATAGCCAAAGTACTGCAAATTCTCACTAGGGAAACCCAACGAAACTCTAGTTCAAATCAGAAAAATTCAAATCCAAATCAGAAAATTTCTAGTCCTAAAATTACACCCAGTCCTAAAATTGTTGACATTACAGATATTGATGTTCAAGCATCAGCTAATCCTCAAAAATTTGTTGTTGCCAATACACCAACTTCTGCAAAAACAACAATTTCAGATCCAAAAACATCTACTGCTGATCCAAAATCAGCTGATCCTAAAATAGTTGTTGCCAAAACAGTTGTTGAAACTTCCAAAACTGCCAAAATTACTACTATAACTCAAACTGTCCCTGAAAAGAAGATAAAAAGTAGTAAAAAAGTGGAAACACAAACAGAAAATGAAAAACCAACTGTAGAAAAAGAAGAGAAAGATACCCAAATTGCAGTTATAAAAGAAGAAATATTCCAGTTAGGAAAATCACAAGCACCATTCCAAACTGAAATTTCCAAACTGAGGATACCAATTCCTTTAACAGAATTGGTAAAGCATGATTAGTACAAATCACATATCATTGACACATTAAACACAAATGAAGGAGAAGACTCTGTTAATTTGAGTGATGACCAACCAGAACTAATTTTTGGTCCTGAGGTAAATGGAAAACATCAAGAAGGAGGAGTTCCTCCTTTCTACATTAGCTTGACTGTTCATGATCAAATTTTACATAATGTTATGCTAGATTCAGGAGCTTCACATAATTTAATTCCAAAAGCCATTATGGAATCTTTTAATTTAGAGATCACTAGACCTTGTAAAGATATTTTCTCATTTGATTCCAGTAAGGTGAAATGTATAGGCTTAATTAAAGATTTATGTGCTAATCTAGTCCAATACCCTGGAAAAAGTATAGTCGTGGATATTGTAGTAGCTGATATCCCTCTTAAGTATGGAATGATGTTATCTCACTCATGGGGATAAAAGCTATAGGGATCTCTACAAATAGACATGTCTTATACCACTATTTCAGTATTTGGTCAACCCAAGAAACTTTACAGAGAGACATTAATGAATAACATAGTTATTAGTGTAGAAAGACCTCGAAACTATACTATTTATTCTACACCTACTGATATGGATTCTTTCATTTTATGTAATTCTGATTCTGGTATAGAGAACAACACATAATTAAAACAGGAAAAGAAATACCCAGACAGTGAAAATATATTTCATGAATAAATGTGGCACCTAGATTTTGATGGATTAGTGAAAAAATTAGGAGAAAGAGAAGTAGTTTGGATTCAAAACATCGGAAATAACCATTCTAAAAGTCATTCCTTTAGATTAAACGTCAAATTTGCAAACAACATAGCAGAGTATGAAGCTCTAATTTTAGGACTACATATTGTTAGAAATTTAGGAGGCAAAATAATTTCTATCATGGGAGACTTTGATTTAATTGTGAAACAAATTAGAGGAGAATATTCTGTATATAATCCTAGATTAAGTCAATATATAGAAACAACTATAGATCTGATCAAAGAATTGCTTGAATGTGACGTTGCTGTAATTCTTAGAAAACAGAACATATAAGCACACAGTTTAGCAACTTTTGCTAGTACCTGTAATATGCCTTTTCAACCAAATCATCAATATACATCAGAGGTAAAAAACAGGCCTACTATACTAGATAATATAAAATATTGACAGATATTTTCTCAGGATGAACAAATCTATCATTTCATGAATGCTGAGGGAGAATTTTAGAATTGTAACATAGACATAGACTGTATAGTAGATGATAAAATAGATAGTGAGATAGATGTAAATAAATTACATTTCACTAAACCCACTAAATTCACTCAAGCAGAAATATATAAACTAAAAAAGGTAGAAATAGAAGAATTAGTAGATGATGATTCTGACATTTTAAACCTTAAAAACAACTTTTTACCTAAGGGATTAGTCCCATTAGAAGATATTTTTGATTCAAATGACGTTGCAAGAAAACCAAATATGGAACCATTAAGATCAGATATAGAAGAATGCAATATAGGAACAGAACAAAGGCCTAAACTCATCCAAATTTCAAAATACCTACCACAAGAAGAAAAATTGAAATACATAGCTCTGTTGAAAGAATTTTAGGATGTATTTGCATGGAGTTATAAAGACTTAAAATCTTATGACACTAGCATAATACAACACAAAATATCTATAAAAGAAGATCAAAAACCTTTTAAACAGAATCTTAAAAGAATCAATCTAGTCTTAATGCCTTTAATTGAAAAAGAGGTAAAGAGAATTTAGGAAGCCTATATAATTGCACCTATCAGATATTCTGATTGGGTTTCAAACCTATTTCCCACTAGGAAGAAAACAGGGGAAATCAGAATTTGTGTTGATTTACAGAATTTAAATAAGGTGTCCCTAAAAGATAACTACCCTCTCCCCAAGATGGACCATATTCTATAGAGGGTGGTTGGTTCATCTAGGATTTCATTGCTTGATGGATTCTCTGGGTATAACGAGATTTTACTTAGCCAGAATACCAACCAAAGACTGCATTTACCACTCCTTGTGGTACTTTCATGTATTTGAAAATGCCTTTTGGATTAATGAATGTAGGAGCCACTTTCTAGAGAGAAATGGATATAGCTTTTTCCAAGGAAATTAATGAATGTCTTGTAATCTATCTAGATGATATAACTGTATTTTCAAAAACTGATAATGAACATCTAGATCATCTAAGACAAGTGTTTATCAAATGCAAGAAATTTGGAATTTCTTTGAATCCCAAAAGGACTCTCTTTGGACTTGAAAAAGGAAAACTATTAGGGAATATTATATGAAAAGAAGGAAATAGGATAGACCTAGCCATAATAGAGGCCATTTTGAACATAAGCCATCTTAGGAATATTAAGGAATTGCAGGCTTTCTTAGGTAAAATCAATTTTCTCAGAAGATTCATTTAAAACATAACAGAAATAATTAGAGAACTTAATAACATGTTGAAAAAAGACACAGCACTTAAATGGACCGTAGAGTCTAAAAAATAATTTGAATCAATCAAACAAGCCCTTACAGAAACACCAGTCCTCATAAGTTCTGATTTCAAAAAATATTTAATTATTTTTTCTTTTGGTTCAGAACATACTATTTTTGCAGTTTTACTGCAAAAAAATGATCAGGGCTATGAGCAACCCATTGCCTTTTTCAAAAAATCACTTAGAGATTCCACTTTAAAGTATAACATAATGGAAAAGTAGGCACTAGCATTAGTGAAGGCTATCAAAGAATTTAGAGTGTACATCTTGTATTCACACATCATACCTTATGTTCCAAATTCAGTAGTGAAGGACATTCTAACTCAAAATGGGATTGATAGTAAAAGAGGCAAATGGATTGCCACCATTTTGGAATATGACATAGAAATTAAGCCCACCAAACTCATTAAAGGTCAAGGTTTAGCCAACTCAAACTGTCATGCTTTAGATATAAATTTTATTGCCCAATTAGATGATCAGGAAGAGATAGCGACTCCATAGATCAGTGAAGCCTTTTCAGATTCACCATGGTATGCAGATATCATATTTGTATTACTAAATTTGCAAATTCCTCTTGGATTGTCAAGAACTAAAGCTATATTTTTAAAATTAACGGCAATGAAATTTTGTACCATAGATAATGAACTATTTTGGAAACATCATGGTGGAATTTTATTGAAATGTTCACTTAAATATGAAGTTGATAAAGTTATGGAAAAATTTCATGCAGGTGACTATGGAGGACACCTTTACTGGAAGTTAACTACAGATAAAATCTTGAGAGATGGTTTTTACTGGCCTACACTTTTTGTATATGTGAAAAAGTGTGTGACCTCCCATCACAAATTCGAAATCTTTGAAGGGAAGAAAAAGCTATTACCTTTACCCCTTTTACCCATCTCCACAAAAATTCCTTTTTAGCAATGGGGTTTAGACTTCATTGGTGAAATTCACCCAACATCCTCAGCCCAACACAAATGGATTTTGTCAGCCACAGACTATTTCACTAACTGTATAGAAGCCATTCTTTCCAGGCAAGCCACTTATACTGTCATAATCTCATTCTTAGAAAAAAAAAATGTTGTCTAGATTTGGATGCCCCCAAAAGCTCATTACTGATAATGCAGCTTCTTTCAAGTCTAAAAATATGATTGACTTCTGTAATAAATACCACATTATCCTTGGCCATTCCACTGCTTATTACCCTCAAGGTAATGGTCATGCTGAATCCTCCAATAAAAGCCTTGTTAATATCATCTAGAAAATACTAGAAGACAATAAAAATACCTGGAACAGAAGGTTAGTTAATGCCTTATGGGAAGAAAGAATCACCACAAAGAATTCCATTTGTACATCCCCATATCATCTTGTATATGGGATGGATGTTGTTTTTCCATCCTCTTTAGGAGTACCAGTGATGAATATGATCCAAGAATTGCAGGTAGAAACCAATGATATCCAAAGAAGGATAAATCAAACCATACACTTGCAGCAAAGGAGGGAGGAAGTATATCTCAAGTCTCAAGTTGTACAAGATAAGATTAAAAAGATATTTGAAAATAAGACTAAAGAAGATGATTTTTACGTAGGTGACAAAGTTCTTAAGTGGGATTGCAGGAGAGAAGAGAAAGGTAAACACAGTAAATTTGATTTCCTATGGAAAGGTCCCTATGTAATTTATGGTTATAATGCATTCTTTTTGAAGGATTTGGATGGATTAGATCTATGAGGTGGACCTATCAATGGTAGAATGCTAAAGCATTACTATTCCCCAGAATAACAGTAGTTCACTTTATTTACTTTGGTCATTGTACATAACATTGTAGAGTTTAGATTGGATTGGATGTTTTTCTTACAAAGTTGAAGCCTAGAGAGAAAGCCCTAATATTTGAAAGAAAAAATATCATACGTATAAATAATGCAGAGCTAGAAAATAGTTCCAAGGAAAAAGCACAGTCAAAATTCAAGGTTACTGATTTTAAAGTTCTTGAAATTTCACCAGGAAATGCCATCCCCATGTGGAGCCACTGTTAGGGTCCTATAATAATAGGATTCATAATTTTGAACTGATTTGATTAGTCTTGTAATATGTACATACTTTTCTTTCTGCAAATTTTTTTTCCCATATTAAAAACTCAAAAAATGTAAAGAAGGTAAAAGTTCTAAAAACAAAAATCAAAGGACTTGAAAGAAAAAAGATAAAAAAGAATAAAAAATGAACCCCAACAAAAAAATAGATAAAATAGATCATGAAAGTGATGCAAATTCAAATGCCACTAATTTTTACTTCTCTTTGCAAAATAATATAGTATGCAGCTTGTTAAAAATGCCACAATCCATGAAGGCCAACCTACTTAATCTTGACCTTTCATGCTTTAAATTTCTTGTTAATAAATAAAGAATAAAGATCTAGCCAAACTGTTTAATCTTGGCAGATCAATAGTTAGGTGGAGAATAATAAGGAGCTCAATAGTTTAATCTGAGCCCTTGGAAGAAATAAGGATAGAATTAGATAGTTTGTCGTTAAAAGAAAAATGAATAAGGGTCTACAAGCTCAAATGCACCCATGTAAATGAAAAAAAAATATTAGGGTAAGCTGATGGGTAGGTAGAAGCAGTTTTCACAAGGCAAGGATAGCAAGAAATTGATCATTTCATTTACTAACTTCTTACAAAATCATTTCTCTTGTAAAAATACCCCTTCCCCTTGATTTTTATTCTTTCCCCATTAGTCACTCATTTTTTCCGTACAAAACCCCTTTTCCTTAGTTTAAAACACATTTTATCTTTGGAAAAGTAAAAAATACCTTTACTAATTTCCCTTTATTCAAATTACACCAAAAACCCCTAAAAAAACCTTTATCCTAAGTTTAAATGATTAAATTATATGTCGAGCCCCACTACAAATATCCCTCATCAATATACGTTTTTACATTAAAAATTAATGATAAATCTTGCACATATTAACATTTGACTTTATATATTAAATCCACTAAAATACCTTTATCCCATATTTAGATTAATTCCTTTATATATATTATTCCCAACCCATTATTTTTATATAATATATGGTTTAATTTCCCCACATGTCATATATTTCAGGTACATTGTCATATAAACCCAACTAATAGATATATCAAATAATGTTTGCATTGACTTTTCCCGGGCCTCGCCTATTAGAAACCCCGACCAATTCACTACTATTTCCAAACGTCAGATCTATACCCATCAGATTCGATGGCTAGTAATAATTTTCACATGCCTGATAACAAATTCTTTAACCACACCCCAACCTTGCGAAATTTGCAGTTTTAGGAGTTTTGATCCTGGCTACGTGGTGCTTTTCTATTCTATCGCATCCT
Source organism: Pinus albicaulis (assembly GCA_034641835.2). Taxonomy (NCBI): domain Eukaryota; kingdom Viridiplantae; phylum Streptophyta; class Pinopsida; order Pinales; family Pinaceae; genus Pinus; species Pinus albicaulis. Next base: position 95,180,325 of record CM076571.1, on the reverse strand, counting down.
CAAGAATTATACCACCCGATCGCCTTTGCTAATGTGAAAACCACCTATTGTATTCCTTCTCGTTGAGGAAACCACTTTGCTATTTGAATTAACCCTGCTCTTTAAATGCTAATCACTATTGGTTAAAAAAGGCATATAACACCCTTTTGTTCCCTTTTTATCACTTTCTGTTATCATTCGCGCAGAAGGAGCATTGAAGACCTAAAATAATTGATGCCGACCTCATTTTAATAACAATTCAACCATAATTCAACCAATTTGTTGCCAAAGAAATTGCAGAAATGAATTGAAGCACTATAAAGACCAGAAGAGCTTCAGAGAACCTTCGTTACCTCAAAACCCCTTCTGCGAACCGAAATCTTCATTTTTCCCAGGTATTCCTCAAATAAAAGATATGTTCCTTAAAGCTATAAGGAATTAATTCAATTAATTGTTTCAATTTAGGAGTTTTAGCAGACCAAAAGTGCCTATTGCCTTCCCTATCCTTTTCTACAAACTGTAATCTTCCTTTCACAAAAATTCTGAGGTCCTGAGATTTATTTTTGACACAGAGAGTTCAGTTTGATAAATTTGAGTATTTTAAATCTTTGCAAACCTAAAATAAATCCATGTAGCTTCCCAAAATCCTTTTTTCTACAAACCCTAGACCTATTTTCACAGGAATCCCAAGGCCTGAGACTGTTTTTTATTACAGATAGTAATAATTGACCAATTGACTTCTTAAATCAGTCTGCAAACTATAATAATCTTACTGAGGTGCTCCTACAGGCCTAAATTATTTTTTCTGAAGTCAAAGATTGAATTGAAAAAAATTAACAAAACGATGGCTTCCAAAAGCACTGTATCTGTCAATCCTCTACAACTATTGAGATTGCAACAAGATGATGAGCTTAGTGAAAAGAGTCGCCTTCACTAAGTGGGCCCGCAGACTATTTTTGGCGCAAGTCTATTTTTAGACATGTTGATCATATTCTATGAGTTGCAGGATGCTATTTGTGGATGGTTGGTCAAGTTGGAAAAATAGATGGACTTCTATTTTTAGACATATTGGGAGGAATCTATTTTTAGATTTCCAGTCTAAAAAAAGATATGTCGAATATTATTAGCTCTTAATAATATTTGGACTCTAAACATTATCTTATTCTCCTGGAGCACTTTAGTTAAGTGCACAGATGTGGCACAGGAGCTGATAGAAGGAATTACGCTATTCCTGAGGGTTAAGTGGAGCTATTGCATGGAGACTTTGGTTAGAAATCATGTGACAGAGTTTGGTGGAGTTGTAGAAGTAGTTGGTGGAGTTGTGTTCAGTTTAACTCAGTTAGACACAGTTGAGCTAGTTGTATCTAGTCTAACTGATTGATACACTAGTAAGAGTGGTGTGAATTAATTAATAATTAATTCACTAAATATTAACTCATTAATCAACTGAAGAATACATCAGTTAACTACAGTGCATGGACAGTTCCAGTGGAGACCAGTGGAAGGATAGGTGAAAGAGAAAGTTGACTATCGGTTGTGACTACAGTGTTGCATGAGTTTGCACCACACATTGATGGAGATTCAAATGAGGATTGCGTGAGAAAGGCTGGACCAATTCGAGTTCATTCAAATCCATTCTTCAGCAGGGATTGCGCAGTAGAGGCAAGCTAGCAGGTGGCAAAGATCAGTGCATGGATTTGCAAGATCTAACCTGATTAGTGTGTAGCGATTGGATTGTACTGAGAGCTTGTGAGAAGATTTGTATGAGGATTGTTACATGATATCTATGACATATATTATATACATATAGTTGGGGTTTTTAGCTTCAGGCTTTCCTGTAAATCATTGTGTTAATGTGTGTGAATTTTTATGGTTTTAATGTGTGCATGTAATGGATTTAATTTCCGCATATGATGATCAATAGTGGAATAGATTTTGTATTTTGCATGAAGTCAAATAGTGCATGATCAGGTGAATATTAAACATATAACATGTCAGTTATATAATTTATACATGGTATCAGAGGATTGATCATTGGAGCAATTGCAAAGCATTGAAGTAGTTGAGTTTTGTGCTGGTGGAATTCGAATTTGCAGTAGTGTTTTCTTGGTGTCGAAGTTGAGATGTCTTTCAACGGATTGCGATTGGAGTATGACCTTGAGGGAAAATCGAATTATATTGCATGGAAGGACAGGATGGAGGTTGTGCTGGAGGATAATGGGTTGAAGGAGTTCATAGATGCAGAAATTCCAAAACCTGCTTCTAGCGATGCTGCCGCACTTGACACATGGCAAAAGAAGATGGCAAAATGTTGAAGGATTCTGTTGGAAGGTGTGAAGGATCACATAGTTTCCAGCCTTCATGGTAAAGCTTCTCCATTCTTGATGTGGAAAGCTTTCAAATATTTGTTCCAAAGCAGGAGCAATCAGAGGAAGTTGGCGCTCAAGGATAAACTCAAGAAAATAAAAAAGGAGAAAGGCGAAAGTATACCCAAGTGCCTCACGAAGTTTGTCCAGTGCAGGGATGAGCTAGGAAGTGTGGGGGTTACTGTAGATGAAGAGGACTTGGTGAGCTTGGCTCTCCTTGGGCTTCCGAAGAGTTGGCATTCCTATGAGGACTCTGTCAATGGTCGGGAGAAACTACCAGGATGGGAGCGACTTTGGTCGGATCTTGTGTAGGAGGAGATAAGGCAGAGTACCAAGGATGGATCTTAATCGAAGAATGAAGATGAAGAAAACTTCACTTTGGATGCCAAAGCAAGGAAGGGGAAGGGAAAGAAAAATCCTTCTCAATCCGGTGTGAAAGGCAAGAAGCAAGACATGTCCAAGGTGAAGTACTTTCATGTCACCAACACAGACATTATGCCACTAATTGTCCATAGAAGAAGAAAAATAAGCAGGCTACTGGATCTATAGCTGGAGAGGCCTTAGCCTCGCAGTTTGAGCTGGATTTTTCATTGATCACATGCTTGGTCTCAAGTGTGATGGGTTCAGTGTGGTTTCTTGACAGTGGTGCGTCTTTTCATATGAGTGAAGACAAAGATTTGTTCAGTGATCTAGATGAGAAGGTTCTTGGAGTGCACATTGAGATGGGAAATGATGGTAGATAAAATGCGACCGGTATCAGGACCATTTCCTTTGAAAGGGAGTCTAGAAAACCTTTCATCTTGAAGGATGTCATGCATGTTCTAGGATTGAAGAAGAATCTTATCTCTGTGGCAATGTTGGAAGACAAGGGATATGATGTTGTCTTTAGCGAGGGAAAATATTTCCTGCGTAGTAAGGGAACTGGTGAAACCCGAAGGATAGGGGTTCGAGTTAAGAACCTTTATCAATTGCAGGTAGATAGCTGTGCAGAAATGGCAGGCAAGGCAGAAGGAGTGGTGAGTCGGGATGAGAGCGAGCTATGGCACAATAGATTGGACCATCTTCACCATGGTGCTTTGAAAATTTTGTAGCAGATTTCTACCGGGCTTTCCAAAGGTACATTTGTGCAGTCAGATTAGTGCAAGGGATGTACTTTGGGAAAATTTGTGAAAGCCACCTTTCATGAGAAGGATAGTTGTGCCATGACGATCCTTGAGAGAATTCACACAAACGTGTGTGGACCTTTCTCAGTAGCTTCGACAGCAAAGCACAGGTATTATGTGATATTTGTTGATGACTTTTCTCGTAAGTGTTGGATATTCTTCATGCAGAAGAAGAGTGAGACATTCTCTAAGTTTTATGAGTTCAAGGCACTGGTTGAGAAAGAATCGAGGAAGCAGGTGAAGGCTCTTAGGAGCGATAATAGTGGTGAATTCATCTCTGGCGAATTCAAATACTTTTGCAGTGCAGAAGGAATTCGAAGAGAGCTCATAGCGCCTCATCACCCACAGCAGAATGGGGTCGCGAAGCAAAAGAACAGAACGATCGTGTGTGCTGCACGGGAGATGTTGCATGATCAGGGCCTTCCCATACACTTGTGGGCTGAAGCTTGCAACACTGTTGTTTGTGTGCAAAATCGTTGTCCTCATAGAGTACTTGGCATGAGTACACCCGAAGAGGTGTTTTCTGGTAAGAAGCCTGATATTTCTCATATGAAGATTTTTGGCTCACATGTTTACATTCATGTGAAGAAGGATGCCAGGAAGAAGCTGGAGCCGACCACAAAGGTTGGGATATTTTTGGGGTACACAGAAACACCCCAAAACTATCGTGTGTATTTGCTAGACAGTCGGAAGACTGTTGTGCGACGAGATGTCAAATTTCATGAGGAGAAAGCCATGAAGTGTTCACTTGAGAGGGAGCTACACTTGCATGCAGATGAGGAGCCATTAGTTCCTAAGGATGAGCCTCAGGATGTGGATCAGCCACAAGAGGAGGTTCATGGAGTGGAAGAAACCACTCATGTAGTGCCAACCATCAGAGGGTAGAAGCGCACTACAGAAGCTGAGCGACTGAATCTTGATGCAGAGAAGATTGTAGGAGCACCTACACCACAGCGCAGAGATAGACAGTCACCTGACCGATATACTAGATACATGGATCTGATGAGAAAGTGTATCATGACAGAGCCATCCTCTTTCGAGGAAGCTGTGGAGGACCCTACATGGGTAGATTCCATGGTGGAAGAGTATGATTTGATTGTCAGAAACAGTGCATGGGGGATTTTCCCAAGGCCAGAAGGGAAATCAGTGGTAGGTTCGAGATGGATCTACAAAGTGAAGCAAGCTGCTGACGGGAGTGTCGAGAAGTACAAGGCAAGATTTTTTTCCCGAGGCTTCTCACATATTGATGGGATCGACTATGATGAAACCTTTGCACCTGTCACAAGGTATTATTCCATATAGAGCATCCTAGCTCTCTCAGTGCAGATGGGATGGCACATTCATCAGATGGATGTAAAGACTGTATTACTCAATGGATTCATTGAGGAGGAGGTGTACATAGAGCAGCCTGAACATTTTGAGATCTTCAGCAGCGAGTCACATGTGTGTAGGCTCAAAAGAGCGATATATGGGTTGAAATAATCACCTCATGCTTGGTACACACGGATAAACAGTTATTTCACCAGTCTTGGATTCACCAGGAGTGAGGCGGATCCGAACCTATACCAAATTGTGGTGGAGGGTAAGTTGATGATCATTGTACTTTATGTAGATGATTTTATTTTGACGGGTGATGAACAGTTGATACTCTCATGCAAGGATGATCTTGCATAAGAGTTTGAGATGAAGGGCTTGGGCCTCCTTCATTATTTCTTGGGATTGGAATTTGGTAGCGCAGTGATGGACTGTTTGTGTCTCAAGGCAAGTATTCCCGAGAGATACTGGAGAAGTTCAATAGGCAAGGCTGCAAGCCTATCGACACTCCTCTTCCTGGTGGTTGGAGGAAAGAGGATTCTACATCGACAGAGGTAGTGGATGCCCACTTTGTTCTTGTGGGTTGGTTGAGTTGCACTCAGGATACATATTGCTGATAAGACATATATGTTTGTGTGTGGCTTTCGCGATGGTTAAGCCTACCAAGCTCTTTTGGAAGGCGGGGAAGCATGTATTGAGATATCTCAGAGGCACATCGGGATATGGATTATGGTACAGACAGTCGGATGAGGTGAAGCTACATGGCTTCACGGATGTAGATTGGGCAGGGTGCCCAAAAAATAGAAAGAGCACATCTGGAGGGATTTTCAGTATCAGGTCTACAGCAGTTTCTTGGTACAGCAGGAAACAGAGATCCATGGCACTCAGTTCAACGGAGGCAGAGTACATGGCAGCAAGTTTGGCTGCATGCGAGACTATATGGATGAGGAAGATCCTGGTCGGGTTGTTTGGTTCATACTTAGATCCTACAGTGATATATTGTGATAATCAGAGTTGCATTAAACTCTCAGTTAATCCAGTATTTCATGATAGATATAAACATATTGACATCTGGTATCATCATATCAGAGATTGTGTGCAGTGTAAGATCATGTTACTTTCTTACATTCCTACGGAGGATCAGGATGCTGATATCTTGATGAAGGCACTCACCAGGAGCAAATTAGAATAGCATAGAGGCAGGATCGGGGTGGAAGATAATCCCTATCTTGTTGAGAGGGAGTGTTGAGATTGCAACAAGATGATGAGCTTAGTGAAAAGAGTCGCCTTCACTAAGTGGGCCCACAGGCTATTTTTGGCGCAAGTCTATTTTTAGACATGTCGATCATATTCTATGAGTTGTAGGATGCTATTTGTGGATGGTTGGTCAAGTTTGAAAAATAGATGGACTTCTATTTTTATAAATATTGGGCGGAATCTATTTTTATATTGCTAGTCTAAAAATAGATATGTCGAATATTATTAGCTCTTAATAATATTTGGACTCTAAACATTATCTTATTCTCTTGGAGCACTTCGGTTAAGTGCACAGATGTGGCACAGGAGCTGACAGAAGGAATTACACTATTCCTGAGGGTTAAGTGGAGCTATTGCATGGATACTTCAGTTAAAACTCATGTGATAGAGTTTGGTGGAGTTTTAGAAGTAGTTGGTGGAGTTGTGTTCAGTTTAACTCAGTTTGACACAGTTGAGCTAGTTGTATCTAGTATAACTGATTGATACACTAGTGAGAGTGGTGTGGATTAATTAATAATTAATTCACTAAATATTAAATCATTAATCAACTGAAGAATACAACAGTTAACTACAGTGCATGGACACTTTTAGTGGAGACCAGTGGAGAGATAAGTGAAAGAGCAAGTTGACTATCGGTTGTGACTATAGTGTTGCATGAGTTTGCACCACACATTTATGGAGATGCCAATGAGGATTGCGTGAGCAAGGCTGGACCAATTTGAGTTCATTCAGAGCCATTCTTCAGCAGGGATTGCGTAGTAGAGGCAGGCTAGCAGGTGGCAAAGATCGGTGCATGGATTTGCAAGATCTAGCCTGATTAGTGTGTAGCGATTGGATTGTACTGAGAACTTGTGAGAAGATTTGTATGAGGATTGTTACATGATATCTATGACATATATTATATACAGATACTTGGGGTTTTTAGCTTTAGGCTTTCCCGTAAATAACTGTGTTAATGTGTGTGAATTTTTATGGTTTTAATGTGTGCATGCAATTGATTTAATTTCTGCATATGACGATCAATGGTGGAATAGATTTTGTATTGTGCATGAAGTAAAATAGTGTATGATCAGGTGAATCTTATACATATAACATATCATTTATATAATTTCTACCTCTAGTTGTAGATGTAGAACATACTCCCTTGGCTGACAAATATTTTAAAATTAATGACACAGCCACAGAATTTAATCTTCTTGAGCTCCACCGCTGGAGCCATGACAAATCCATAGGTCAAGAAGATGAGGTTTTAATTTTGGAATCTAATTTACCAAAGTATGTTCTCCCACAAACTTTCTAGTGCCCAGAAGTGTTTAGAGTATGTCAATATTTCTATTTCCCTAAGCAGAGATCCATAGTAAACCCTGAAAAAGAAATTTTGTTTACTATTACAGCTGAGTCAATCAGACAAATGCTGCAAATCCAATCTAGGCCAGATGAAATCCCTTTTTCCATTGAGGCTCTTACACAGCTATACGTGAATCTTGACTTCCCCAAGAGGTTCCAGATATTCCAAACTTTCATGCCTTAATCTGTGGAAAATCCAAAGACAAATCCTCCTTACCCATCTGAAATATTTTCTGAGAGAACCAGACATATCATCTCCATGCTTTCTTCCATTATGGGATATTTTATAGATGAACATTGACGCTGCAGCATTAGGTTTTCTATCCACTTTCACACTTGGTCAGCCTCCTGGTACCATTTTTAATTTTTCCCAGTACCTTGTTGACAATATGCATGAAAGTTAGTAAAAATTCCTGAAGAAGGTGTTTTCAAGTATTCATCAGTGCTATTACACATGTTTTTGTACTTTCAATCTGAGAAATTTTCCATCAACCTTGAAAAGCTTGATGTTGAAGGTAACCCACAATCAGTCATATTTTGGACTCCAATTATTAGAAACTCCACACAGTCCACCTACATAAAATTCATTGATTCTTTTATTCATCCTATCGTCAATATGATTAACAACAGCATGATGCCAAGAAGCAGTGAGGAAATTAAGAAGGTCCTACAATTTTCAGAGCATAATATGACAAGATATTGGTACTTGTATGAAAACCATACAGAGTTAAGGGTATATGGATCAAATATTATTCCATATAAGCTGCCTAAATACCTCCCAATGAAGTTATTTTCCCTTGAGTATATCAGACATATTCTTAATTATGATGCAACCAATTCCTTGGAAGCTAAGAAGAAAACACAATTTAAAATAAAGAATCAGGTTGGCCCTCTCATTTGTAATAATAGAGATGCAGGTCCAGAGGCTGAAAAGTATTTGCAGGAGTTTAAATTCAGTAAACGTTTTCTCTGGTATTATGATCCTCTAGGAGTAATAAGTAAATTGAGAATTAAATGCAAACTAACTCCTTATGTACATGAGAAAAAACCAAACATTGAAAAATACTCCAACCAGTCTGAATGGTTGGAGAACACCTTGACAGAGGCAGAGAAGCAAGGTGATACTAGTCAAATATTGCAGACTCCAACCCAAGAAGATAGTAATTCAAAAAGAATCAGAGAAGAAGGATCATACACTGCAGAGACAACTACTGAAACCAAATTTAAATTGATGTATAGGAAGAAGCCTAAATTAAATCTTGTTAGTGAAGAAGTGGAAACAATAAAAGTAATTGATACAAAAAAAATGGTGAAAAACAATGCTCCACCTGCAGTTGCTAAAGAAACACATCAACCTTCAACTTCAAACACTCGGCTGATTTAGAAAAAGCATAGTGTTGAAGTATTCTCATCCAAAAAACCAGCAGAGAAGGAGATGGACATTATGCAGAAATACAAAGAGATAAAGGTGAAAAATGAATCCTTGAAAACTGATACATAAAACTAGTATTGGAAACATTCACCCAGTGACCAAAGCATATTGCTTTTTGATTTTGACTACAAAAATAGGAAAATGCAGATCAGCTTCCTGCAGCCTAAAGTAAAGCATCCAAAAACATTAGTTGATTACAAAAATTCATGATATGAAGTTCAAGCAGAATATGTTCATCCTATTGATCAGATAGAATTTCACAAAGAAGCTGGTGAAATGCTTTATTCCACAATGAAAAATAAATCCATGAGTGTGCAGAAGCTACAAAACACTCTTGGAAACATCAAAGATCAACTTAAGTTGGAAAAGGCATCCTCACAGGCTAAGGATAACAAAATCAAATCTCTGGAAGATTTGATTATTGAAGTAGGATATGATCCTAATAATGTAAAATTTGTAGATGAATTAAAAAAAGAAGAAAAATGCAGATATTGCTGCATTAGAGAAGCAACTAAAAATACCTCCTACTAAACATCCTCAAGCAAAGGAAGTGTTACAAGATGCAAATAAAAAAGATGAAATGATGAATCTCATTCCTCAGTTGACTACCCAGATAAAGGAAATGGAGAATGAAATGGACAAGTTGGTCCTGGAGAAAAAGGCCATAGAAGAAGTTTTTGTTACTGTAATTCATGTAGTCACTACTACTGTACCTTCTACACTAGCAGAATTCCTGGCTCCTACAGTCCCAATGGCTACAACACTACCTATCACCTCATCAACAACTTCATCAACAGAGTCTTCAACAACAACAGTACAACCTACAGATAAAGCAAGAAATTTAATTAAAGCAATGAAGGACATGTCTATTTAGACAAATGAAATTAACAGACTTAAAGAAAAGCTAAAAATTCTGGAGGATGAGAAGAAGCTAATACATATTATGCACAAGAATGAAGAACAAAAATCAAACAGATTAACAGATAAATTGAAGAAGTTAGAGAAAGATTAACACTGAAATAACCCATGACACAAGCCAAGAAACAACTATGGGCCAATATCATTGAATATGTCAATGATACTTGGCCATCCATACATGTTATATATGAAAAAAATTATTTATTCAAAGTAGTAGGATAAACCATTTAGAAGATAAAAGAAGAACTTGGCAGGAAACTTGAAGAAGCAAATGAAATTATCAAATTTATTAATTCAAAGAATAGACAAGAATTGGAATAAATTGGTATAGCTGACAAGACAGATACAATTCTTGAGTCAGGAAAGTAATTTAAAAAATAAAATTAATGATACAACTAGAAGAGAAATTCCAAAATATGGAATTTTCCATCACAAGGTTCATGATGAAGTTTGACACTCTCAGACAAAAAGGACTTCCAAATCCACTATTCATTCATGACAAATTAATGAAGCAAGACGATTATGATAAGAAAAATATTTCCTTATTTTTTCTTTTTCTTCAGAACATACTATTGCTGCAGTATTACTGCAGAAAAATGATCTGGGCTATGAGAAGCCCATTTTTTTTTTCAAAAAATCACTTAGAGATGCCACTTTAAAGTATAACATGATGGAAAAGTAGGCACTAACATCAGTGAAGGCTATCAAAGACTTTACAGTGTACATATTGTATTCACACATCATAGCTTATGTTCCAAATTCAGTAGTGAAGGACATTCTAACTCAGAATGCGTCTGATGGTAAAAGAGGCACATGGATTGCCACCATTTTGGAATATGACATAGAAATTAAGCCCACCAGACTCATTATAGTTCAAGGTTTAGCCAAACTCATGGTTGAATCAAAATTTCATGCTTTAGATATAGATTATATTTCCCAATTAGATGATTAGGAAGAGAAGGCGACTCCAGATATCAGTGAAGCCTTTTCAGATCCACCATGGTATGCACATATCATATTTGTATTACTAAATTTACAATCTCCTCCTGGATTGTCAAGAACTAAAGCTAGATTTTTAAAATTAAAGGAAATGAAATTTTGTATCATAGATAATGCACTGTTTTGGAAAAATCATGGTGCCATTTTATTGAATTTTTTGCTTAAAGATGAAGCTGATAAAATTATGGAAGAATTTCATGCAGGTGACTGTGGAGGACACATTTTCTGGAAGTCAACTGCAGATAAAATCTTGAGAGTTGGTTTTTACTGGCCTACACTTTTTGTAGATGTGAAAAAGTATGTGACCTCCTGTCACAAATGCCAAATCTTTGAAGGGAAGGAAAAGCTGTTACCTTTACCCTTTAAACCCATCTCCAAGAAATGTATTTTCAGCAATGGGGTTTAGAATTCATTGGTGAAATTAACCCACCATCCTCAGCCCAACACAAATGGATTTTGATAACCACAGACTATTTCACTAAGTGGATAGAAGTGATTCTTTCTAGGCAAGCCACTGATACTGTCATAATCTCATTCTTAGAAAACAATATACTGTCTAGATTTGGATGCCCCCAAAATCTCATTATTGATAATGCAATTGCTTTAAAGTCTAAAAATATGACTAAATTATGTAATAAATACCACATTACCCTTGGCCATTCCACTTCTTATTACCCTCAAGGTAATGGTCTTGCTGAATCCTCCAATAAAAGTCTTGTTAATATCATCAAGAAACTACGAGAAGACAATAAAAAGACCTGGAACAAAAGGTTAGTTAATGCTTTATGGGTAGATAGACTCACCACAAATAATTCCATTTGTACATCCCCTTATCGGCTTGCATATGGGATGGATGCTATTTTTCCATCCTCTTTAGGAGTACCAATGATGAAGATGATCCAAGAACTGCAGGTAGAATCTAATGATATACAGAGAAGGATAAATCAAACCATGCACTTGCAACAAACCAGGGAGGAAATCTATCTCAAGTATCAAGTTGTCCAAGATGAGATTAAAAATATATTTGACAAGAAGACTAAAGAAGATGATTTTTACATAGGTGACAAAGTTCTTAAGTGGGATTCCAGGAGAGAAGAGAAGGGTAAACATGGTAAATTTTATTTCCTATGGAAAGGTCCCTATGTCATTTATGGTTACAGAGGTAAAAATGCATTCTTTTTGAAGGATTTGAATGGATCAAGTCTTCCAGGTGGACCTATCAATGGTAGAATGTTGAAGCATTACTATTCCACAGAATAACGATAGTTCACTTTATTTACTTTTCTCATTGTACATAACAATGTAGAGTTTAGATTGGATTGTATTTTTTCTTACAAAGTTGAAGCCCGGAGAGAAGGCCCTAAGCTTTGAAATACAAAATATAATAAGTATGAATAATGTAGAGCTCAGAAAAAAGTTCCAAGGCAAAAGCACAGTCAAAATTCAAGGATACTGATCTTAAAGTTCTTGACATTTCACCAGGAAATTCCATCCCCATATGGAGCCACTATTAGGGTCCTATAATAATAGGATTCATAATTTTTAATTGAATTTGATTATTATTGTAATATGTACATACTTTTCTTTCTTCGAAATTGTTTTCCCATGTTAAAACATAAAAAATGCAAAGAGGGTAAAAGTCCTAAAAAGAAAAATCAAAGGACTTAAAAGAAAAAAGATAAAAATGAATAAAAAATGAACCCCAACAAAAAAGGAGATAAAATAGATCATGAAAGTGATGAAAATTCAAATGCCACTACTTTTTACTTCACTTTGAAAAATAATATTTTGTGCAGCTTGTTAAAAATGCCACAATCCATGAAGGTGAAACTGCTTAATCTTAACCTTTCATGCTTTAAATTTCATGTTGATAGATAGAGAATAAAGATCTAGCCAAACTGTTTAATCTTGGCAGATAAGTAGTTAGGTAGAGAATAATAGGGAGCTCAAAAGTTTAATCTGAGCCCTTGGAATAAATAAGGATAGAATTATATAGTTTTCTATTAAAATAAAAATGAATAAGGGTCTGCAAGCTCAAATGCACCCATGTAAATGAAGAAAAAATGTTAGGGTAAGCTGATGGGTAGGTAGAAGCAGTTTTCAAAAGGCATGGATAGAATAAAATTGATCATTTCATTTACTAACTTCCTACAAAATCATTTCCCTTCTACAAATACCCCTTCCCCTTCATTTTTATTCTTTCTCCATTAGTCACTCATCTTTTCCTTACAAACCTGTTGTGTAACCAGCTCCAAAAATAGAAGAAAAGAGATATCAACGCCTTAGAAATGAGCCAATTCGAGGGGGAAACCTACAATACATAACATAAATTAACAATTCTTGGATGATTCAAATGAACAAAACCTCCTTCTATATATAGGAGTCCATGGGGCCACAATGTAATCCTAGCCGACCAAACAATAATAATGTAAGGGCACAATAATAACAATATGAGGGTTACAGGGGTACAATAATAACAATAATGGGGGTTACAATAACATAATAAGGGGCTACACTATTAATATAGGGCCTTAACATCCCCCTCTCCTTCAAACAAGTGTTGTCCTCAACGCTTGATTATTTCTTGATGCTTCTGTATAAAATTCTCATCCTCCCATGTGAAATATTCTATAGGAAAGTTCTTCCACTTGCTGAGATACTCTGAAATTGATTGTACTTGTTTATTTCTTGTTTCTATGACTGCTTCATAACTTCTTTCGATGTGATGTTGACCTTCCTGTTGTTTCATTAGATTCTGCACCAAAGTTGGGTTATCCTTTGAGAGTTGGAGAACTTGTTGTTGATGCTCGATGTGATCTTCCACTAATTTATCATCCATATTTTCTATTATTTTATCCTTCAAACCATCCAACTTAGCCTCCATTTCTGCTTTTAAACCATCTATGTCATCTTCAGTTTCTCTTCGTAAGATCGAAATTTGTTGCACTTGGTACCATAATTTTGATATCCCATATTGCAATTCTTCCTCATCATGCATCATAGTATAGCTTTCTGAGGGCTTAATGGGTATGGAATTATTTTTTGGAGGCATAATAGAACCCATTACTGACAAAAATTCTTCAATATGCCCTTGGAATCAATTCAACTTGATTCTTCAAACAAGACTTATGCAATTCGGAAAAAAACAATACACACCTTTTTCTTGCTTTTGAGGAGCTCGATATTGAAATTGGATTATCTCTGTGATTTCGGCCCTTCAATATTTAAAATTCAGCATTGAAGTAGCCCTATGAATTCTCTTTTTAATGCCATAGGTCTGACCTGATTTGGATTCTCCAAGACAAAGTTGTGTCCACTCTCCCACAATGACCTAATTATGGACTAGTTCAGTATAGCGAACTTGTACGAATTGTCACGTGTCACTTTTTTGTCCTTAGACTCTGAAATTGATAGATAAGAAACTTTCATCCGTTTGATTGCGACCAATTTTTATGGCACTCCAATCCAATGCTCAGAGAGAGAGTTATTGAAATTTTCCCACGATCACCTTTTTGAGATGAAATTCAGGAGCCTAAAAACGCACTACCTTCCACAGATCATATCTCCAAAATTATTGCGAACCAAGCTCTGAAATTTTTTGAAGACTTTCCTCAGGATTTCAGCTTTGCACCATATGAATTTCAGATTCTGAAACTTTGTACAAAACAATTTATAGCGAAAATTCCACGATGACCGGTTTAGGAGCCTGAAAAAAGACCTAACTTCAACAGATGATATCTTCGCAAATATTGCGAACCAAGCTCTGGAATTTTTAGACAAGCTTCCTCAGGATTTTGGCTTCGCACCCTAAAAATTTCAGCTTCTAAAACTTCGTAGAAAATATTTTTATAGCGAAAATGCCATGATGACCTGTTTGGAGCAGCGAAACCCTAGAATCCAAAGCTCTGATACCAAATGTTGTGTAACCAGCTCCAAAAATAGAAGAAAAGAGATATCAATGCCTTATAAATGAGCCACTTCGAGGGGGCAACCTCCAATACATTACATAAATGAACAATTCTTGGATGATACAATTTACAAAACCTCCTTTCTATATATAGGAGTCCATGGGGCCATAATATAATCCGAGTGGGGCCATAATGTAATCCTAGCCGACCTAACAATAATAATGTAAGGGCACAATAATAACAATATGGGGGTTACAGGGGTACAATAATAACAATAATGGGGGCTACACTAACATAATAAGGGGCTACACTATTAATATAGGGCCTTACATACTTTTCTTTCTGCGAAATTGTTTTCCCATATTAAAAAATAAAAAATGCAAAGAGGGTAAAAGTCCTAAAAAGAAAAATCAAAGGAATTAAAAGAAAAAAGATAAAAACGAATAAAAAATGAACCCCAAAAAAAAAGGAGATAAAATAGATCATGAAAGTGATGAAAATTCAAATGCCACTACTTTTTACTTCACTTTGCAAAATAATATTTTGTGCAACTTGTTAAAAATGCCACAATCCATGAAGGTGAAACTGCTTAATCTTAACCTTTCATGCTTTAAATTTCATGTTGATAGATAGAGAATAAATATCTAGCCAAACTGTTTAATATTGACAGATAAGTAGTTAGGTAGAGAATAATGGGGAGCTCAAAAGTTTAATCTGAGCCCTTGGAAGAAATAAGGATAGAATTATATAGTTTGCTATTAAAAGAAAAATGAATAAGGGTCTGCAAGCTAAAATGCACCCATGTAAATGAAGAAAAAATGTTAGGGTAAGCTGATGGGTAGGTAGAAGCAGTTTTCAAAAGGCATGGATAGAAGAAAATTGATCATTTCATTTACTAACTTCCTACAAAATCATTTCCCTTCTACAAATACCCCTTCCCCTTCATTTTTATTCTTTCTCCATTAGTCACTCATATTTTCCTTAGAAACCTCCTTTTCCTTAGTTTAAAACACATTTTATCTTTGGAAAAGTAAAAAATACCTTTACTAATTTCCCTTTATTCAAAAAACACCAAAAACCCCTAAAAAAACCTTTATCCTAAGTTTAAATGATTAAATTATATGTCGGGCCCCACTACAAATATCCCTCCCCGATATAAGTTTTTACATTAAAACTTAATGATAAATCCCACACATATTAACATTTGACTTTATATATTAAATCCCCTAAAATACCTTTATCTCGTATTTATATTAATTCCTTTATATATTTTATTTCCAACCCATTATTTTTATATAATCTATAATTTAATTTCTCCACATGTCATATATTTTACGTCCACTGTCATATAAACCCAACCAATAGATATATCGCATAATGTTCACATTGAATTTTCCCGAGCCCCTCCTGTCAGAAACCCTGACCAATTCACTACTATTTTCCAAACATCAGATCTATACCCATCATATCCGACGACCAGTGATAGTTTTCGCATGCCCAATAGAAAATTCTTTAACCACACCAAACCTTACGAAATGCGCAGTTTTAGGAGCTCCGCTCCTGGCTACATGGCGCTTTTCTATTCGATTGCATCCTCAAGAACTATACCACCGGACCGCCTTTTCCAATGTGAAAACCACTGATTGTATTCCTCCCTATTGCGGAAATTACTTTTCTATTTGCATTAACCCCGCGCTTTAAATGCTAATCACTAGTGGTTAAAAAAGCCATATAACCACCCTTTTGTGCCTTTTTTATGACTTTCTGTTATCATTTGCGCAGAAGGAGCATTTCCGACCTAAAATAATTGCTACCAACCTCATTTTAAGCACATTTCAACCATAATTCAACCAATTTGCTGCCAAATACATTGCAGAAACGAATTGAAGCACTATAAAGACCAAAAGAGCTTCAAAGAACCTTTGTTGCCTCAGAACCGCTTCTGCGAATTGAAATCTTCATTTTTCCCAGGCATTCCTCAAAGAAAAGACCCATTCCTTAAAGCTATAAGGAAGTAATTCAAGTAATTGAATCAATTTAGGAGTTTTAGCAGATCAAAAACACCTACTGCCTTCCCTATCCTTTTCTGCAGACCCTAATCTTCCTTTCACAGAAATTCTGAGGTCCTGAGTTTTCTTTTTGACATAGAGAGTACAATTTGATCAATTTGAGCATTTTAAACCTTTGCAGACCTAAAAGAAATCCCTGTAGCTTCCTAAAATCCTTTTTGTCTACAAACCATGGACCTATTTAAACAGGATTCCCAAGGCCTGAGACCGTTTTTATTATAGAGAGTAATAATTGACCAATTGGCTTCTTAAATCAGTCTGAAAACTATAATAATCTTTCTGAGGTACTCCTACAGGCCTAAATCGGTTTTTCCTAAGTCAAAGATTAAATTGAAAAAATTTAACAAAACAATGGCTTCCAAAAGCAATGTTTCTGTCAATCCTATACAACCTCCAGTTGTAGATGTAGAACATACTCCCTTGGATGACAAAGATTTTAAAATTAATTACACAGTCATAGAATTTAATCTTCTTGAGCTCCACTGTTGGAGCCATGAAAAATCCATAGATCAAGAAAATGAGCTTTTCATTTGGGAGCCTAATTTGCAAAATTATGTTCTCCCAAAAACTTTCCAATGCACGAAAGTGATTAGACTATGTAAATCTTGGTATTTTACTCACCAGAGAGCCATAATACACCCTGAAAAATAAATACTATTTACTATTATAGCTGAGTCAATCAACCAAATATTGCAGATCCAATCCAGGCCAAATGAAACCACTTTGTCCATTGAGGATCTTACATAGTTATACCTGAATCTGGACTTCCCTAAGAGGTTCCAGATATTCCAAACTTCCATGCCTTCATCTGTGGAAACTCACAAGACAAATCCTGCTTACGCATCTGCAATATTTTCTGAGAGAACCAGACATATCATCTCCATGCTGTCTTCGATTCTGGGATATTTTACAGATGAACATGTTGATGCTGCAGTATTCTGTTTTTTGTCCACTTTCACACTTGGTCAGCCTCCTGCTACCATTTTTATTTTTTCCCAATACCTTGCTGACAATATGCATGAAAATTTAGTCACAATGCCTTAAGAAGGTGTTTTTAAGTATTCATCAGTCCTATTCCACATGTTTTTGTACTTTCAATCAGAGAAATTTGCCATTAACCTTCAAAAGCTTGACATTGAAGGTAACCCATAATCAGTCATATTTTGGACTCCAATTATCAAAAAAGACTCCACACAGTCCACCTACACAGAGTTTAGTGATTCTTTTGTTCATCCTATGGTCAATATGATGAACAACAACATGAAACCAAGAATGAGTGAGGAAATTAAGAAGGTCCTAAAATTGTCAGAGAAAAATAGGACATGATATTGGTACTTGTATCAAAACCTTATAAAGATAAGTGTATATGGATCAAATATTATTCCATATAAGTTTCCTAAATACATCCCAATGAGGTTATTTTCCCTTGAGTATATAAGACAAATTATTAATTATGATGCAATAAATTTCTTGGCAGCTAAGAAGAAGACACAATTTAAAATAAAGAATCATGTTGGCCCTTTCATTTGTAAGAATAGAGATGCAGGTCCAGAGGCTAAAAATTATTTGCAGGAGTTTAAATTCAGTAAAAATTTTCTGTGGCATTATGATCCTCTAGTAGTAATAAGTAAATTGAGAATTAAATGCAAACTAACTCCTTATGTACATGAGAAAAAACCAGGCATTGAGAAATACTCCAACCAGTCTGAATGGTTGGAGAACACCTTGATAGAGGCAGAGAAGCAAGGTGATACTAGTCAAATCTTTTAGATTCCAACCCAAGAAGATAGAAATTAAAAAAGAATTAGAGAAGAAGGATCATACACTGTAGAGACAAATACTGAAACAAAATTTAAATTGATGTACAAGAAGAAGCCTAAATTAAATCTCGTTAATGAAGAAGTGGAAACAATAGAAGTAATTGATACAGAAATAGTGGTGAAAAATAATGCTCCACTTGCAGTTGCTAAAGAAACACATCAGCCTTCAACTTCAAACATTCAGCTGATTCAGAAACAACATAGTGTTGAAGTATCGTCATCCAGCAAACCAACAGAGAAGGAGATGGAAATTATGCAAAAATACAAAGAGACAAAGATGGAAAATGAAGCCTTGAAAACTGATACATACAACCAGTATTTGAAACATTCACCTAGTGACCGAATCAGATTGCTTTCTGCTTTTGACTAAAAAACTAGGAAAATGCAGATGAATTTCCTGCAGCCTAAAGTAAAGCATCCCAAAACATCAGCAGATTACAAAAATTCATCATATGAAGTTCAAGAAGAAGATATTCATCCTATTGATCAGATATAATTTCACAAAAAACCTGGTGAAATACTTTATTCCACAATGAAAAATAAATCCATGAGTATCCAAAAGCTACAAAACACTCTTGGAAACATCAAAGACTAGCTTAAATTGGAAAAGGAATCCTCACAGGGTAAGGATAACAGAATCAAGTCTCTAGAAGATTTGATTATTGAAGTAGGATATGATCCTAATAATGTAAAATTTGCAGATGAAATAATAAAGAAGAAAAATGCAGACATTGCTACATTAAAGAAGCAACTAAAACTGCCTCCTACTGAACATCCTCAAGAAGAGGAAGTGTTACAGGATGCAAATCAAAAAGTTGAGATGATGAATCTCCTTCTTTAGTGGACTGCCCAGATAAAGGAAATGGAGAATGAAATAGACAAGTTGGTCCAAGAGAAAAAGGCCAGAGAAGAATTTCCTGTCATTGTAATTCCTATAGTCACTATGGTTTTGCCTTCTACACTAGAAAAATCCTTGGATCCTACAGTCCTAATGGCTAAAACACTACTTGTCACCTCATCAACAACTTCAACAACAATAGTACAACCTACAGATGAAGCAAGTAAGTTAATTAAAGCAATGCAGGACATGTCTATTCAGACAAATGAAATTAGCATACTTAAAGAACAACATAAAAGTATAGAGGATGAGAAGAAGCTAATACAGATTACACACAAGAATGAAGAACAAAAATCAAACAAGTTAGCAGAGAAATTGAAGAAGTTAGAGAAATGTCTAACACTGAAAGAACCCATGACACAAGCCAAGCATCAACTATGGTCCAATATCATTGAATCTGTCAATAATACTTGGCCATCCATACAGATTATCTATGAACAAAAAGATTTAGTCAAAGCAGTAGGAGAACCATTCAGAAGATAAAAGAAGAACTTTGTAAGAAACCTGTAGAAGAAAATGAAATCATAAAATTTCTTAATTCAAATAATATACAAGAATTGGAAGAAATTGGTATAGCTGACAGGACAGATACAATTCTTGAATTCAAGAAAGTAATTTAAAAAATAAACTTAATGATACAACTCGAAGAGAAATGCCAGAATATGGAAGTTGCCATCACAAGGTTCATGATGAAGTTTGACACCCTCAGACAAAAAGGCTTTCCAAATCCACTAGTAATTCATGATAGATTAATGAAGCAAGATGATTATGATAAGAATATGAGATAAGTGGCTAAGGAGCAAGCTAATAACTCAGACATGCAAGGTATTCCAACATGGAAGATATTTTACAAAAGCCTTGAGAACATTTTTTACCTACAACATGAGGTAAAACGCCTATTTGTCAACAAGACTACATTCTCAAAATACACAGAAGCAGATGAAATATTCAGAAGAATGATGAAGATCAAATTGCCAGAGGCAGAATTTTGGGAAAAGATGATTGATTTACTGTGAAAACAGTTTGCAGTAAAAACAGAGCAGTCAAAGGTAAACAAAGCATCCAGGATGAAAATTAAAACAACAGGTAAAAAGTTAAAGAGTATCAGTTTAAAGTCAAAGTTAAAGTCAAATCAGAAATTACAAAATAGAGATAAAGCTACCAGCGTAGAGGACACTTCACTGCCTAACTATAGCCTTCGTTGAGAAAGAAACAATCAGAGACAAATCAGCAGCAAAATATCAACAATTAAACATCAAATCAATAAAAGCAAGGACAACTTGCATTAGTTAGATATCTGTCTCTATCTTCTTGCATGAAGATATTTCTTTTTCTTTGAATAATTCCTAATCTTGTTTTAGGATATTTTGTAAGAGTTTTTGTATAAATATTTCTCATTTTGAAGTATTGACTGTGGATGAATTGCTGAACATTTCTATAGGTGTACTATTCTGGAACCTAAGGGTGATTGTCCCAATTTCAAGTTAGCGGACTGGATTAAAGCAATAAAGAGATTATATTACAAGATTCATGTGTTGGGCCATTACAGTGAAGTACTTTCTACTTGTTCAATTGTTTTTTTTATGAAGTTTTCACATGCTTATATGTTTGCTTAATCTAAATTATATAACTGGAATGTTATTACAGAATATGTTTAATTACACTCTATCTTGAACTGTTTATCATTTATATGTTTTTCTTCTGAAATCTAGATTAGGAAATTCTTAATTGCTCCCTTATTTCGATTGACCTCTATCTTTTTACTCATTATCCAGATTTGAGAACCCTTAATTGCTCTCTTACACCAATTGAAACCACTTTCACCATTAGCCTAAGGATCTGAAGTGAGCAAACTATCTTGCCCTGTGAATACTTCCCTTTAGAACCTTGATCTTGCTTCTGCAGTTTGACACTTTGACTCCATTAGCCCAATGGAATACATACCTACATCTATCCATCTTAGTGAGTTATTTCACCACCAAACCAAATCCAAAAATCAAATCCCAATTAATCCTACATAACTAGCCTAAAATCAACTAAAATCAACAAAGATAAATCATATAGAGAGAGCCCACTCTGAGCATTAGGAAGACTAGATCCTAAGGCTAAAAGTAGGTTTGTGGTTACCTCTAATATTATTTAAACCAAAAAATAAGCAACCCTTTTAGAATTATTGGAGCGATACCATGATGGATTCATTTGAAGAATGAACTTACATGCTCAACATATGCTATCCTCTTCACCCTGGCTATAAAACATAAAGCGGTATTCGTTAGAAATAATGGGGGGAAATTGAAAGTGAACGTCCTATGTGTATTATGGGTAGCTTGTCACTCTTAAACATGACACTAATCTGTAGTTCGTGTTGGGTTGGGGACATCCTACATTCGTCACTTTACCTCCATGGGTTTGGGAAATCCGTTTTCCTCTCATCTCATTACCAATTTTGTCAACATGACCTCTGATCCTATTTGAGTGAAATGTTGCCACCCTATGGAGTTGTGTCACCAATGTGCTCAAGAAAAGTCCTTTTTGTAAAAATCCTTCTGCATATTTGACCTCCTTTGATAAAATCCCAAATCACTCATATCATCTTAATATATTTTCTTTTTCATGTCGATGATGTGGGAATATTTATGGCCCTCCTTTGACGAATCATTCCTGTCGACTTCAACTCATTATACGAGAATTTTAGGTCCCTACATTACTAGTGTAGTCCCTTATTGTTGTTAGTGTAGCTCCCTTATTGCTATTCTTGTACCCCTGTAACCCCAATATTGTTATTATTGTGCCTTTACATTATTATTGTTAGGTCAGCTAGGATTATATTATGACCCCATGGTCTCCTAAATATATAAGGAGGTTTTTTTATTTGTATCATCCAAGAATTATTCATTTATGTAAAGTAAAGGAGCTTTCCCCCTCGAAGTGGCTTATTTCTAAGGCATTGATCTCTCTTTTCTTCTATTTTTGGAGCTGGTTTCATAACATTTGGTATTAGAGCTTTGGATTCTAAGGTTTCGCTACTCCAAACAGGTCATCGTGGAATTTTTTCTATTACGTTTGTTCTACGAAGGTTCAGAAGCTGAAATTTTTATCACGCAAAGCTGAAATCCTGAGGAACTTCGTGTAAAAATTTCAGATCTTGGTTCGCAATATTTTCGGAGATATGATCTGCAGAAGTTAGGGTTTTTTCAAGCTCCCAAATTTAATCTAAAAGAGGTGATTGCGGGAAAATTTGCATAACTCTCTCTCTGAGCATCAGATTGGAATTATGTAAAATATGGCCAAAAGTACACAAAATCTGGTTTCCTGTATATCAATTTCAGAGCCTAAGGAGGAAACAGTGACACGAGGCATGTCATACAAGTTCGGTCTACTGAACCGGTTCATAATTAGGTTATTGTGGGAGATTGGGCATAACTTTGCCTTGAAGAACCCAAATCAGGTCAGACCTATGGAATTAGAAAGACGATTCAGAGGGCTACTATAAGAAAACATTTCAGATATTGAAGTTCCGAAATTACAAAGATACATGAGTTTCAATATTGAGCTCCTCAAAATCAAGAAAAATGTGTGTATTTTTCTTTTCAAATTGCATAAGTCTTGTTTTAAAAATCAGTTTGAAGTGATTCCAAGGGAATATTGAAACATAGATATCGGTATTGGGTTCTATAATGCCACCTAAAAAGAATTCAACACCCATTAAGCCTTCAAAAGGCCCTACTATGACTCGTGAAGATGAAGAAGTGCAATATGACATATCAAAATTACAAGAGCAAGTGCACCAAATTTCACTCTCACAAAGAGCAACAAAAAATGAAATTGAAGTTTTGAAGAAAGGCGTGGAAGCTAAGATGAATAGTTTGAAGAAAGGCATGGAATCTAAGATGTATGGTTTGAAGAAAGGCATGGAAGCTAAGATGAATGGTTTGAATAATGGCATGGAAGCAAAGATGGATGGCATGGAAGCTAAGATGGATGACATGGAAGCTAAGATCGATGAAAAAATGAAAGACAACATGGAAGACATGAAGAATGTTCTAAAAGTAGACATGGAAGGCTTGAAGGAAGGTTTGACAAGGTTGATACAAGAAATGATTCCTAAGGGCAGAAATATAGTACAGGAAACTCATGATGAGAACAAAATAAATGTTAATCGTGATTTGATCAATTCTAGTGTTGGATTGAAGACCCACTATATTCCAAGGATCGATATGAGTAAATTTTATGGCAAGGATCTTGTAACATGGATACTACAGATGGAGCAATATTTTGATCTCAATAATGTAAAAAACACACAAAAGGTACACATTGAAACTTTATATTTAGAACAAAATACATTTGTATGGTATCAATGGATTTGCTCTCGTAAACAAATTGTCACTTGGTCAATTTTTATGGAGGAAATGATAGCACATTATGAGGATATAGAGAGAAACACCTTCTTTACCCAATTAATAAATCTCAAGCAACAAGGTTCAATGGTGGAGCACATTGAAAACTCCCAAAACTTGAATATAAGGGTAGTTGATATTCCAGAGGAACACATGATTGATGTCTTCATAGGGACCTTAAAGGATAACATCCAACATGAGGTTCGAGTTTGGGAACCTAATTCATTGGAGAAGGCATTCAAGTTGGCAAGGAAAATTGAATGTAAAATTATGGCGACAAGGAAGCCTACTACTCACATCTATAAATATGGTCGTGTTGCTACTCCTAGACTTCCACAACCTACAAGTTTGAGACCACAAATTGGAAGAAAAAAATTCAAAAGGGCTTTGCTACAATTGTGATAGAAAACACATTAAAGGTCATAAGTGTGTTGTGAATAAATTATTTTACATATATTATGAAGAGGAGGAAGAAAATGAACAAGACACTTCAAAAGAAGAGGATATACACGAAGAACCAACCCTAGCGAAAGAAGAAATGAGTCCAACGATATCATGTAATGCATTGGCAAGAATTACCACTCCTCAAACTCTCGAGATAAAAGGATATATCAAGAAGAAAAAGGTAATAGTGTTGATTGACTTGGGTAGTACCCATAATTTTATTCATTGTAAGGTAGCCAAGGAATTGAATTGCTTCCTATACTCAACACAAAAATGTCAAGTGATGGTTCCAACTGGAGGAACTATAAATTGCTCTATAAAATGCCATAATATCAAGCTAACCACAGGGGAAAATGTATTGAATATTCCAATGCTTTCCATTCCAATGGGAGGTGTTGATTTTGTACTACGAGTTCAGTGGTTACAATCTTTGGGGATGATAGCTTTTAATTTTCAAGAACTTTTCATGAATTTTTTTTCGGAAGGAAAGGAAGTCGAATAATGGGGGTATCACAGGGAAGCCAGGAAAGACAATAAGCTCTAATGTAATGAAAAAAAATTTGAATAAAGAAAAACGAAGATTAATTGCATAATTTTTCTCACTAGAAGTTCCAACATCAAAATCATCTATTTCTCTAGATCTCCAAAAAGTCTTGGACAAGCACTCCAAGGTGTTTGAAACTCCCAAAGGACTCCCACCTATTCGTGATCATGATCATGCTATTCATTTGATTCCAAGAATTTTTCCTCCAAACATCAAGCCTTACATATATCTTATGTCCAAAAGAGCAAAATTGAATGTATGATTGCATAAATGTTAGAGGATGGTATAATTCAACCTAGTCAAAGTTCTTTCTCTACTCCAGTAGTATTGGTGCACAATAAGGATGGATCATGGCGGATGTGTCTGGATTATAGGGAGCTCAGTAAGCTCACTATTAAAGATAAATTTCCCATTCCTATTATTGATGAATTATTGGATGAAATACATGGAGCAAATTATTTTACCAAGTTGGATCTTTGTTCAGTATATCATCAAATTAGAATGAAGACTAAAGATATTCCGAAAACAACATTTCAAACTCATGAGGGTCATTATGAATTTTTGGTCATGCCTTTTGGCCTTACCAATGCACCTTCTACATTTCAAGGGTTGATGAATTCCATTTTCAGTCCCTTCCTTAGAAAATTTGTGTTAGTATTTTTTGATAATATACTAATCTACAACAGGTCTCGGGAGGATCATGTTCAACATGTTGACAGGGTGCTAAAACTATTGGAGGAGAAAAAATTATATGAAAAAACCTCCAAATGTTTCTTTGGAGTATGAGAGGCGAAATATCTGGGTCATATTGTATCTCACGAGGGTGTTAAGCTAGACACTGACAGAATTAAAGTCATTAAGGAATGGAAAGTCCCCAAAACCATAAAGCAGTTGTGAGGATTTCTCGGGTTAATAGGGTATTATCGTGAAAATGTTAAGAATTATGGGAGAATAGCAACACCTCTAGCAACATTATTGAATAAAGATGCATTTTTGTGGACTCTTGAAGCAACTAATGCCTTTGAACATCTTAAAGAGGAAATGTGCCTAGCACTGGTCTTAGCTACGCCAGATTTCACAAAAACCTTTATTGTGGAATGTGATGCCTCAGGAAATGGAATTGGTGTTGTTTTAATGTAGGAAGGAAGACCCATTTATTTTATAAAGTCGTCCAATCAAATGAAAGTATTTACAGAAAGCCATTTATGAGAAGGAAATGTTGGCAATACAACATGCACTAAAGAAATGGTGACCTTACCCAATGGGAAGACACTTCAAGGTAAAAATTGATCATGATATTCTTAAACACTTTTTGGAACAAAGACTATCTTTAGAAGAGCAACAAAAATAGGTCATAAATATGTTGGGTTATGATCTTGAAATCATCTACAAAAAATGGAAGCTAAATGTTGTTGCAGATGCTCTCTCAAGAAAGGATGAAGAGGTGGAAGCATTGCTTTGTACCATTTCTATTGTCTAGCGATATTGGATAACTAAAGTAAGGGATGAATGGAAGAAGGGAAAAAAAGTGTGGACACTAATTCAAAAGTTGCAGCAAGATCCCAGCACATGTGATACATTAGTTGGAAAAATGATTCCTTATGGAAAAAGAATTCCCAACTAAAACAAAAGATTATTTTGGAATTTCACACTTCTCCTTTAGAAGGAAAATTAGGATTTTTAAAACTTACCATAGGGTGAAGAAAGAATTTTTTTGGGATGGCCTTAAATCTGATATTCAAAATTTTGTGGTGGAATGTTTGGTTTGCCAGTAAAATAAAGTTGAGACAATTAAGACGCCAGTTCTTCTACAACCTTTATCTATTCCAAGTGAACGTTGGGAGAATTTTTCAATGGAATTTATCACAGGTTTAACTAAGTCTGAAGGAAAGAGTGTCATCATGGTGGTAGTTGATATAATTACCAAGTATGCACACGTTTGTGCATTATCTCACCCATTTAAAGGAAGTACAATTACTACTGCATTTAT
Source organism: Pinus albicaulis (assembly GCA_034641835.2). Taxonomy (NCBI): domain Eukaryota; kingdom Viridiplantae; phylum Streptophyta; class Pinopsida; order Pinales; family Pinaceae; genus Pinus; species Pinus albicaulis. The sequence goes on along the minus strand of CM076571.1, from coordinate 95,153,480 downwards.
GGAAACAACTCAAAAGCTACATGGAAACCCAAATATTATTGTAAGCGATAGAGATCCCATTTTTACTAGAAATTTTTGGATGGAATTACTTTATTGTTTGGGTACTCAACTAGCTCATAGCTCATCTTATCATCCTCATTTCGATGGTCAAACTAAGATAGTGAACAAATGTTTGGAATGATATCTAGGTTGTTTTGTATCTGATAAAAAAACACAATAGGTCAAGTGGTTATATTGAGATCACAGTGAAGGCCCTGGGTCACATATGATCTTTGTTCCAGGCTGCGTGGAGTTATTTATTATTCATGATTGTATACATTATCTTGTTATGTCCCCATAATTTTTTGGATTGGCGAGAACAAATGTACAATGGTAATATCAATCTAGTCTTTGGAGTGCTAGGACCTAGCCTTCCTGGACTCAGAGAGGGCTTTCTCTATGTTTGTGTAAAGGAAGTAGCTTGATAGCTTTTAGGGTTTTAATTTTAGGCTAGTTATAAGGATTAGGGTTTGTTTGTTTGTTTGTTGGTTTGGTTGGGTAGGTTGTCAAGAAAAACAGATAGAGTAGGAGAGTTTTAGACCATTGGGCTACGGAGTCTGCAAAAGGTCTAGAAAGGTACAACAAATAGGTCAAGGATGCTTCGGAGGGCAAGTAGAACAAAACTAAATGGATCTTCAAGGCTTAGGTGAGTGAAGTGAACATTAAATTGTGAACAAAGTATGTGCAAAGGGAAATTAAGAATCCTTTGTCAAATACTACAACAAGAAAGGCCTCTAAGAATACTATGCATGAAGAAAAAACCAAAGACAGGGCATACCATACTTCTTTGACCAAACCCTATCAAGAAAACATCAAGACAACAATAAGTAAACCCTAGAGAGCAGGGAACTCTTAACTTCTCCAGCTATCTACCTTTAGAGAAAGAAAACATGCAAGATAAAAATAGTGATGATGAAGAAGCAGGGAACTCCTAAGATTCCTTAATCATACTATAAAGACCTTCAAAGCAACCATTTAAGATGAACAGAAGGGCATGGAAAATCATAAACCTCTTCAGTTAAACCCTAACTAGCAATACTTCAAAGTAAAGACCTCAAAAACAATGTTTAAAGTGATTCCAAAGGGCAAGGCTAATGATAAACCTCTTTGGCACTGACTCCATTGAATCATTCTTGAGATAAAAAACCTGAGTGGGTTTAGAGGGCTACTAAGTATTCTTTAAACTGACCTAGCAGAGGAAAACATGAAAGCAAGAGAAGTAGACAAAGTCAATGTGCTTTTGACAGCAAATCTTAAGATAAAATTTATATTCTATTGCAAGTGAAAGATGGAGAAATATTTTAAATAGAAGTTCAAAAGTACAAAATGAGAAGGGCATCACCATTAGTTCATGAATCCTGCAAAGTGCTTGGCTCCATTGTTATTCAGTCCAAGATAATTACAAGGCTCCAAATCCAAAAACTCCTTACAACTGAGAGCCTATGCTCAGTTCAACAAGTAACCAACCCATAGCCAACATGAAAAATGAGGCCCTCATGCAATATTTATCATGCAAAGGAGATTCAAAACCCTAACTAGGGTTTTGGAGGCCATTAATTTCTCATAAATATCATTTTTTTCCTTTGAGACAATGCAAGGCCCAAGGCACAAATATCCTAATCTAATAAATGAAAAATATCTCATAACACCTAAATTTAGAGTGATTTGCCCAAAAAACCTCAAAATATCTATTTGCAATAAATTTGTGTCTTTTGTTGACTTTGCAGGCAAGGGCGCAACATTGAGGTCCAAGGGCACAGTGCCTGCACTTGAAAAATGGGTCATCTTGCAGCTAAGTTTTGAAGGCCTTCCCTGTGTTGGAATGAGATCCGTGATAGCTCGTTGGAAATATTTTCGAGTCTAATTTCCAAAACTGCCCTTGGTTTTCTGATTGGACTTTAGTTACCTTTTCAAAAACCAAATCTCCCAAGGCTGCTAAGGGTGCAGTGCCAACCCTAAAAACAAGGTAGAAAGGTGAAATTTTGCATGTTTTGGCCCTTTTGGAGGACTAGTTTTGCTCCAAATGAGCTGAAACTTGGTGAGTGTGATGTACTTGGCCTAAGGAACCCAAAAATGTAAAGTTGGCCTTCAATGGATGCCCCAATAAAAAGCGTAGTGCCAAGGGCGTTGCGCCCTTGACCCTCAAAAACAGTAAAAAATCCAAACACTTCAAAAGCTTGCCAAACTTTGGATTTGTGCTGTTGATTGGGTTTGGGATGTTTGTAAGGGTGGATCAGCCAGTTTTTTAAGGTTTTCTTTGTCTTTATCCTCCTTGGCCCCACCATATTTTTTTCATAGGCCTCTTTGTTAGTAGCCTTTTTTCTTCATGGCTCAATTCTCTCTGCTTTTGCCTCATCTTCATCATGATTATCATTGCCCTTTTCCTTGCTACTTTATTCATTTGTATCCTCACTGAACTCAAGGATATTATCATCATTGTTATGTGGATCACTAGTCTTTGTTTCAGTCTTCATTGCTTGATTTCTTATTTTCATCAGCCTCCTTCTCTTGACATGCTAAGTACTCGGCCTTTGACAACACCTTGTACTGATTACAATTTGACATGAAGGAAGGGAATGAAAATTTCAATATTTTGTAATGTAAGGGATTGATTATTATGTTAGGATTTGATGGATGAACAATCTCAAACCAATGCAACCACCTCAATTTGCCCCTGTTTTGACTGATATTTCTCTCAATGTGCTAGGAGGAGCCTTGGTGATGATTTGAAGCGGTCTTGAGGTGATTTGGAGGGTTAATTCGTTTGGAGGGCCCCCTTGGCCAAATGCGCAGCGCCAGCTCGGGCCTGTCAGGAAAGTCGGGCAAAGGCGCAGTGCCTTGCTAGGCGCGCAGTGCCAAGGATTTTTTTCGGGCTTGTTGGGAAAATCAGGCAAGCATGCAGCAACTTGCCAAGAGCACAACGCATTAAGGAAATACACCAGAAAATTGTGCCAAGGGCGCAACGCCTCAACACTTAGTCAATTTTGACCTGAAAACCTCAAAATTCTTCTCCCTTTGAATCTTCTAATAATTTTTCAAGGGTACAAAGATTTATATGAATGCAAAATGACCTGTAATAGACTTGGGAATTAGTTTGAACTTTGTAAACCCATTATTTTGTGTTTTAAGTCATTTTCACTTTCTTTCACTGATGTTCTCTGACCTTTTGCTTGCAGGTTGTTGAAGATATGACACTTGCTTACTTCCGATCCTAGAGCATTCCCATGCATAATTTGACACTTTTGTGATAACTGCACACAATAACAGCTTCAAAATCCTCTATTTCTTTCTTCATCAAATTAAATTAACTTTTCTTCTTGGCTGACAGTTCATTAAACAACTTTGGGAGGATTTTCCCTAGCAACAACTTCAACACCTTCTTCTGTCTGCACCATGGAATTTCAAACCCTATTTTTTACCTTTCTTTGACATTTTTTGTCTTGCAGGTGCCTGAAAACACTAACTTGGTCTTCTCTTACTGATAATCTTCACACTTTTACTCTTTGAGGCATGATACACTCACCTTTTGCAAGTCTAGAATCTTATCACAGTGGCATATTTCAGAATATTTCTTTGTTGCCATTATGGAGTTGAACTCATACCTTTTCCCTTCTGTGGCCACTTTCCAAAAACCATAGGTATCTGGACTGATTTAAGACAATTATCAGTGTTGTCTTCTAAGTTCTCTACAGCCCTTTCAAGTTCATTCACTTCTTTCCAATTTACCTCACCTTTCTAACATATTTCATCAATCATCTCTGAAATACTTTTCTTCATGTTTGGTTTTGGGTGTGCCTCCTCCATGGTCATTTAAGCATTTGATCTTTGCTTGGCACACTGCTAGCCTAATCAAGCTAAAAACCCTAGTTCTTCTTAAGGCCAAGTGTTTCATGTCTTCCTTGCTACAAGATGTATTCATTAAATAGAAGACCTCCTACCTCAGCAACTTTCTACTAATATACTTTTCAACATTTCTGCAAAAGTGTCAAGTTAGTCCATTACCTCATGTGTAGACCTTGAAATTGAATAGTAGTATTTTTTGGAAATGATGACCTTGGATCACATGAAACCCTAATTGACCTAGTGGGAGGACTCTTTGACCTGGTGTATGACTAAAACTTGGCTTGGGGTCTTCAAGTGTAAAAACAGAGTATTGACAGAGTGATGTATTGAAGATCCAAAATTTAATGTACTTGATTTATCTAAAGAGCCTACATAGATAGTTTTGAGATCATCAATGCTTGAGGGACCTGAGAAGCATGGTAATGAGTTAGGCCATAGGTAACCCTAGATGAAAACTGGAGATATGGGCAAGGGAAAAATAGAGTAATGATGTCATAGGTAGGAAAAAGGTTGAAGATGAGTGGTACAATCCCATAAGGAGTCCTTTGGGAGTGGTAGGGTGAACATGGAATGGAAAAATGATGAAACAGTGAAAAATATTGTATAAGGATAATGAAGGCAGTGAGATTTCTAAAACTCACAATATTCAGGGAATTTTGTTTTTAGAAATATAGAACCAATATTTAGTCATCTATAGATGGTAAAAATTACTGATGACTAACAGTGGCTCCACTTGGGGAGGGCAGCTCCTTTTCAGGAAGTGTCCAGGACCTCAGAGTTCAAATCTTTGAGTTTTGAAGACCAGTGCCTTACTTGCACTTTGCAGATCCTTCTTCCTTCATCTCTTGATGTTCTCTTGAAGCTATGATCTCAAAATCAGAAAGACATGTTTGCTTAAACCTCATTTCTACCTACCCATCATATCTTGCCTAACATTTTTTCTTCTTTGGGTGCACTTGTACTGGAAAACCTTTGACATTATTTTCCTTTTGAAAACATAAAAACTATCTACTTGTACCCTTATCACTTCCAAGAGTTCATATTAGGCTAATGAACTCTCTTATTCTCTACCTAGTCTACTCATTTGTCAAGATTAAGCTGTTTAACAAACTTTATTCTCTAACCTACTAACATGAAATTCAAAACATGATCAAACCAGGATTAAGAAATCTGATTTTTCATGGGCTATGGCATTTGGACAAGTTGCACACATACATTATTTTTGTACAATAAAAAACTGGAAAACATGAGGGTTGTGATTCAAAATTTGTTATGCATCCCTCTCATTTTTTTTTGGTTCAGATTTGTGCTTTGGGAACAAACATATTTTCCTAAGCTAATATACTCATAAGTCAATCTCAAATGATTTGAAAAGTCTTCTTTCACTAACCTATCAACATAAATTTAAAACATGTTCATTCATGATTAGGCTAGATGACCGAACAATAATTTCTTTTCTTAAATAGTAATGGCATTTTAGGCTTGCACACTTTCAGAAATACTGCTTTTTTGGTATGGGGCTGTACCTATTCTTTCTCCTGCCCTCTTTTTCTTCCTTTACTTTTTTTTGTGTTTTTGTTTTTAGATCAGCATTCTAAAACTTGAAAACTAGAAAGATGCTCATAGTGTTGAGCTTATTTTCATACCTATTTATCCTAATCTAACCTACACATGATATATATTTATTTGGTGAACTCATTTTTCCAATATAACCAATCAAGTAGATGATTCCATGAGTGATCTTTGTTCATCTATTTGAGTGTGCTGAAGAAATCAAAAGGCCACTCACACCTCACTTTTTTTTGAACAATAGTGCCTAAAATTTTCCTTAAAATTTGCATCAAACTGCTTCTGACATACTTTACTCCTTCTCCAAATCTCTCTAAAAAAGCAACAAAAGGATCTTGGAATAATACCTGACTTAGAGGATTTGATAAATAGACTTCATTCAGGACTACTCCTTCCTTCTCTTGGCTATTCTTGGGATTCTTTTGAGAAAGAACCTCTTCCCCTTCCTCATGATCATCTGCACTATCAGCCTCATCATATATTGAAATGTTGTTTTCTAGAAAAACTGATATGACTTGAGGGAGTGCACTGAATTTTGTGTGAAGGCCATCATGTTGATGAGCAGGAGGACTCTTTGGCAATAAATATTCTTGAGAAGGAAATACAACAACTCTCCTGTGATTATCAATTTCCAAGCCTTCATCTGCAATTCGAAATTCAATGGGACTTGGTGGCTGCGAATCTGGAGCTGAGGAGAATTATATGTCATAAATGATTTCCTCATCCATTTCAGGAAAAGGCTTATCATTAACAACTTGCTCAAGAATTTCATTATCTTCCCTAACTTCAACATCAAAATTGAAAGACTGTTGATTTCCAATCACATGAAAGTTATTTCTGATGGACTGAAGTGAAGTAGAACAAAGAGTCAGAAATCCTTCACTTCCTTCCAAATTTTCTTGGCTTTCCTCATCAATGTCATAGCTGATATGTATTGGCTGATTACTATTTTGATGAAACTGAACATCCTCCCACAAACCAGCTGTTGATTTCTTTGCAAGATTAGCTTTTTTTTGGAGAACATTACCATCGTCATACTGATCAAACTTTGGAAAATCATCAAAATAAGTCACCAATCAAACATATTGGATTATCAGATTTTTTTATTCAAATTAATCTACACATCCATTTATTTATCTATGATATCTAGGATTAGCATGAGAATGTATGGAAGTATTTTGTTCGCATGAAGGTTTAGAGGTTGGCTGCATGTTTAGAATCTGATTTATTTCCTCTTTAGTCAAAAGAGGAGGCATTTTTCTCTTTCTTTGGATAACACTACAATAGTTCTCTTTCTTTGTTGAAGGTTGAATCTGAGGCTGAATATCTTCTTGATCCTCACCTAGAAGATATGGTGAATAATCACTTGTGCCTTCAGGGAGATCCTGTGGACCTTCCTTTATCTCCTGATTGATTTCATCCTCAACCAACTCCTATTGGCTGTCATAATAGTTATCTTGAGTATGAAATGCATGTATTTCTTCTAATAGACTTTCAGGATGCCAATTTCCTAAATCTTCGTCAATGTTTACAAGGTATTGTATGAGATCTTCAGATTTATCACAACAATTTTCAGCTAATGATAAAGATGAACAATTTTCTTTATAATGTTCATAAAACACCTTGTGGAGATACTTTAAAGAAAATAAACTACCAGGTTCTAGGCATTCATACCATTTCCTTGCCTTACCTTCCAATGTCCCCATGAAAATTTTCATGAGGCAGTCTTCATGCCATTCAAATTTTAACCTCCACACATGTATATGAAATTTGATGAGATGTAACAAGGGGTCATCAAATTTTTCATCTTGAAACATAGGTAGGTTTGAAACCCAGTCTATCTAAGGCATTTTGTGAGGGAACCCAGGGATGTGATCTCTGTTCATTGGAGCATATATCTGTTGTATCCTTGGATCCATGTTTGTAAATCAGAAAGGGTCACTGCATCTTTTCAACCAGTCTAGAGTTCTCTACCAGTGGAGTCTTTAGGTATATTGAGAGTTGTGGAGTCACCAGGTGGATGATTTCAACTTTTTTGTCCACCATCAACATGATTAATGCATTCGTAGGGGATTCTATGAGGAACAGTGGGGCTTGTAGGCCTATTGGAGGCCAGTGGAGTCGCTAGGTGGAGGATGCTTATTATTTTAAGGATGTACTCGTTTTCCACCATCAATAATGGAATACCAATATAAGGATGATTGTGGGGTTTTTGAGCTCCTAAGGAATACTTAGATTATCACTAACTTAGAAGGTACCACTGTGATCGCCATTATGTTATGGTGCTGAGTCAGTGGATAATATTGACAAGAGTGTTCTAAGGTTTTAAGGAGTGCTTAGGATGTTATTGACTCAGAATTTCCACCGTGATCGCCAATATGTTATGTGCCCGTAATTTTTCATATTGGTGAGAAAAAATGTACAAGGGTAACATCAAACCAGTCTTTGGAGTCATAGGACCTAGCCTTCCTAGACTCAGAGAGGGCTCTCTCTATGTTTGTGTAAAGGAAGTAGCTTTATAGCTTTTAGGGTTTTGATTTTAGGCTAGTTATAAGGATTAGGGTTTGTTTGTTTGTTTGTTGGTTTGGTTGGGTAGGTTGTCAAGAAAAAAAGATAGAGTAGGAGAGATTTAGACCATTGGGCTATGGAGTCTACAAAAGGTCTAGAAAGGTACAACAAATAGGTCAAGGATGCTTCGGAGGGAAAGTATAACAAAACTAAATGGATCTTCAAGGCTTAGGTGAGTGAAGTGAACATTAAATTGTGAACAAAGTGAGTGCAAAGGGAAGTTAAGAATCCTTTGTCATATACTACAACAAGAAAGGCCTCTAAGAATACTATGCATGAAGACAAAACCAAAGACAGGGCATACCATAATTCTTTGACCAAACCCTAGCAAGTAAACATCAAGACAAAAATCCAGTAACCCTATATAGTAGGGAACTCCTAACTTCTCCAGATATATACCTTCAGAGAACGAAAACATGAAAGATAACAATAGTGATTATCAAGAAGTAGGGAATTCCTAAGATTCCTTAATCATACTATAAAGACCTTCAAAGCAACCATTTAAGATGAATAGAAGGGCATGGAAAATCATAAACCTCTTGAGTTAAACCCTAACTAGAAATACTTCGAAGTAAAGACCTCCAAAACAATGTTCAAAGTGATTCCAAAGGGCAAGGCTAACGATAAACCTCTTTGGAACTGACTCCATTGAATCATTATTGAGATAAAAAAGATGAGTGGGTTTAGAGAGCAACTAAGAATTCTCTAAACTGACATAGCAGAGGAAAAAATGAAAGTAAGAGAAGTAGACAAACTTAATGTGCTTTTGACAACAAACCTTAAGCTAAAATTTCTATTCTATTGTAAGGGAAAGATGGAGCAATATGCTAAACAGAAGATGACAAGTACAAAATGAGAAGGACATAACCATTAGCCATGTTCATAAATCCTGCAAAGTGCTTGGCTCCATTTTTATTGAGTCCAAGAGAATTACAAGGCTCCAAAGCCTAAAACTCCTTACAACTTGTTGGGGTCCTATGATTTGGCTGAATGGAAAACCAGATGACAAGGAAACATTCAAACCAAGCTTTAGAGCTCTAGGATATAGCCCTCCTAGTCTCAGAGAGGGATCTCTCAATATGTTTGTAAGGATATAGCTTTATGCTTTTAAGAGGTTGATTTTAGGCTAGTTCTGAAGTGAAAATTTGTTTGTTTGTTGGTTGGACAAAGATGATATAGGAAGCATAGATAGAGTGTGTAAATCTACAAGCCATTGGGCAATGGAGTCATGTGGAAGTCTAGATAGTTCTGGTCGATGAATTTGGGGAACCAAAGGGCAAATCTAACTTAGTAAATGGATCTGTGAGATCATATGGGTGGGACGACATGAACATCAAGGATTTGGAAGGAAAAGTAGAGCTTTAAGGGTTGTTAAGACTCCTTAATTATGTATACCTTTCAATGAAGGGACTTGCAACACTATCTAAACATAAAGAAATATTTAATAGCCAAGGCTAACCATGAATCCTACCAACATAATTTATGTAGATAACATAAACAAGACATACTTTCAAGTAAGACAAAGAAGGAGAGGAACACTCTGTTTCTTCTAATTGTTTCACTTAAAGGAGTTAGAAAACATATAAGAAACACAACTAATTGCATTCAAAAAAGGGGGAACACCCAGACATCTAAGACTGAAATTATAAAGACCTTCAAATATGACTATCTCGGTAAGAAATAGAGGGTAAGATTATAACAAATCCTCTCTACCAAGCTGTAGACAATAGCGTTTGAAGGATTTTTTAAAAAATAGCTTTCAAGAGTTAGCAAGAAGACAGGGCAAACCATAATTCAACCTTGACAACAACTATTTGAACTATTCTGAAATAAACAATATTAAGGGTTTTTAAAGCAGTTGAAATACTCAATAAAACCTTTCAGAAGATGAAAACATAAAGGTAGTGAAGAGTAAACAGGCCTTAGGTGCTTCTAAGAGACATTTCTTAGCCTAAGCTTTTTACACTACTGCAAGAAAAGCACAATGGAACAAAGCGAAAAATAGGAAAAAACATTAACGAATAGAGAGTAATTCACCAAAACCAAGCTCAGGGATCCAATGATCTAGCCTCCTTCATCAACAGAAAAGAAAAGACATCCACACTTCTTCAAAACATCAATCCTTCTTCAAAACAATAGTCTATGTATTACTTTAGAATTCATCAAATGCCAACTTTACAATGAGAGTTCGAATAGGATTTATACGTGAATGGGGATGAGAGGTGACAGAAATGGTCTTAATGGTGAATTAAAATAGAGGAGAAAAGCATTCGAATGCCCATTCGGTGTCATAAATATGACATTAATTTCTTGCCCATTCTAGTATTTCTTGTTGTCTTTGAGGCATATCTGGAAGGCTGTAATAACTCCAACATGTGTTCTTTGGGAGATATCTTCTGACTGTAGTAGTTCTGTTTAGGCTTCTAGGACGAGTTAATTGAAAGAGTGGGATTTGAGGCTTTCCCATAATTTCACAATTACTCTGTTAGTTGAAAAGTCTCTGTTTGTAGAAAATGCCAGTTTTGTCCTTGGTAGGTAAAAATAATGATCATGGTGGTGGTCAGACGTTTTGACTGAATTAACTGCTTCGCTCTGATGTGCACAGGGCCTTCTGTCTTGTGATTTTCCTGTTGCTGACTGATTTGACTTTAATTCCTCTATCTCAATACTGTGCTTTATCTTTAATATTTACGGGTCATTCTCTTGTTCTTCAGCTTTACACTTAATCCCTTTATCTTTATTCTTCACTGATCTTTCCTTCTGTTCTATGTGCAGGTTTTCTTGGCTCGCTGGAAGATTTTATTGATTTTACCAGTGTTCATGAGGCACGGATAAATCACATGAAGCCATGGTAAATCCCTTTTTTCATTTTACGATCCCAGGATCGTCATCCTGCGGTCCTTTGCCACTGATATTTGACTGTGGGAGGCCTGTGTATTAATGCGCCATTAAAACCTGCAAAAAAAACCAAAATATTAAATAAATCCTGCAGGCTGGGGTTTTAACTACTTCAGAGGCTCAGGAGAGGTAGAGGAGCGTTTACAAAGAAATGAAGAATGCAACGGATCTGGAAAACCCATAGTAGAAGGTAGAACCAAGGTTTAAATTGAATTATGGCACGAAGTGGTGAAAGCGATTTTGGGAATACCAGAGGTGGTATTCGCATAGGATAAGAGTGGTAAGTGGTTTTTTGATAATCAAACGCAATACTGGTTACCGCTAGACACGTATGCTCCTGAAAAACCACTGTTTTTGCATTGAAAATGCTCGATCAACTCTTTTGGAGAAACGAGCGTGAAACGAATTTGGGGCCATTAGATATTTGGGCGGAAGATCTACGGTTGTGGATGAGTGCGAGGGGAGATAAGATGAGCAGAGGAAATATATGGTGGGGCCAGGGTGACGATGTCAGCTTTTTTGTCACGGAGCAGGGAGGCTTGAGGTTGAGTAAAACAATGTGCACCATTGAATTTATAGTGATAAAGGGTTAAATTCACCGTGGGGCGATTATATAAATGGAAAAGGGTAGAATTGGGAGGGGAGTTAATGGCCATCGGATCGTGGAGAAGATCTACGGCTGAGATCAACTGCGGGGGGACGGAGGGTACGGAAAGATCTTGTCGGCGGGGTGCCTCCACAGTGGACGGGCCGTTGGATCGGGAAAACGATCAACGGTGGAGATTTAACTGCGGGGGGATTGGGGAGTACGGGCTACCTTGGACTGGTGCCCCTGCAGTAATCCTACGCTGTCGGATCTAGGGGAGATCGACGGTGGAGATTTAATTGGGAGATCGGAGTTTAAAAGATGGTGGATGAGGGGTCAGGGGAAAAGTGAAGAAGCGATAGAATGCTGACCATTAGATTAAACTAGATCAACGGTCGAGATCATTCGGAAGAAAGTGAATAGGAGGAAACGATCGAGGGCAGGATTAAACGGGCGATGCAACGGCGACCATTGGATCAGAGAGATCAACGTTCTAGATCAAATCGGCGGAGATGGGATGAGAAAGGAATTTGGGAATGAGAAATGGGAAGTTGCAAAGTGCGATTTAGCGAGAGCCGTCCGATCTGAAAAGCAAGATTGATGGTTGGGATTTTATCGGTGGGGAAAAACATCGGTAGAAGGGAGAGGGGAATGCGTCGATGCGATGGAGCGATAGTCGTCGGATCTGGGGGAATGGACGACTCAGATCTAATCAGTGGATCGGCCATCGGAAGAAAAAGGGAAAAGGGAAGCGAAACTTAGAAAATGCGATGCGCCGATCGCCGATGGGCTTAGTGCTCAGTCGCGGTGTAGGTCATATGCAGGAAAAGGGGTTAGCTCCTAAGCCGAAAAGCGCTTAAGGCCTTATATGTAAAAATGAAGTTTTTAGGCTGTAAATGGAGGTTTTTTAAGGGTTTTTTAAGGTTTTGATAGGATAAAAAGGGGGTTTTAAACCAGAATAAAGGGATTTCATCGGGTTTAAAGGGGATTTTGAAGGAAACAAAGGATAAATGAGTGATATGAAGGTATTTTGAAGATAAAACGGAGGAATGAAATGATGGAGATGAGGCTTTGAAAAACAATTTTCTCTTTGGAAACAACAGGATTTTGAAGTGAGAACATCAGTGAAGGTAGGTTTCTTTGGACAGAGAGAACAACCAGGCTTCAAGAACTAACATGTTAACTTGAAATTGTTTCTTGAAGGTTGCCAACATATTCTAGCCATCATTAGGTGTAACAGAAATTATAGATGGTTCACAGTGGCTCCACTTGGGGAGGATAGCTTGCCCTTTAGGTATCCAAAACCTCAGTTTATCAATATTTGGCTTTTAGCAGACCAGTGCCCCATCCATTGGGCATAATTTCTTTTTTTTCTTGCTGATTTTATTTGTATTTTGACAATTCTTCAATGACCTATAGCCTGAAAATCTTTAAGATAGCACCTCTACCTACCCAAAACTACTTGTCCTAGCATTTTTTCTTCTCTTGAGTGCACTTGGACTGGCATCTCTTTTACATATTATTTTTGAAAACATAAAGATAAAACTATCTAATGCTACCTTTATTTCTTCCAAGGGTCTAGATTAAACAGTTGAACTCAAAACTTCTCTACCTAATCTACTATCTGTCAAGATTAAGCTGTTTGACAGATCTGGATTCTCCACATTCTATAATAGAAATTTAAACACAGACAAATTAGGATTAAACAGACTGATTAGCTGTAGTGTCTATGGCATAAGAAACAAGCTACACATAGACTTGTTTGCAGAAAATTTGAAACAAAACTGTGAAGGCTTAAGATCTGAAAATTACAAGCATCCTTCTTTCTTTCTTTCAGCTCTGGTTTTGATCTTCTTAGAGTTGTCTTCTTCTTCTTTTCCTAGTCCAAGTTTTCAGCATGTTAGAACCAGTCTTCTTTGTAACTTTGGCTCAGGTTTTGATCTGATTAGAGCCATTTTTTATTTTGATTCTTTGGTTCATATTTTGAGCATGTTTGAACCATTCTTTCTTCTATCCTAATCTATTCTACTGATAAGCCAAGATTAAACAGTTTGGAAAATCTTCTTCACTAACCTATCAGTAGTAAATTGAAATCTATCTAGTCATGATTAGGTTGTATGAATAAATAGAAGTGCTCTTTCAAGTAGTGGCATTTAGGCTTGCACACTTTCATATTTTTTTCTTTTTTCTTTTTTGGTATGGGGTTGTACCTTTCTTCTTTTCATCTGCCCTTTTTTCTCTTTTTTTATTTTTTTTTGCATTTTTTCATTTTGCTCATGCAATGGTATGTACAATGGATGAAAAAAATCTGAAACTAATATTCTTGACAGAAATAGTGTTTGAGCATCCTGCCATTGACAGGACCTCCAAACACATCTTCTCCATTTAGCTCCTGCAGAAAAAATGCATTGTGGCCCCTTATGGAATGAATAATGTAGGGCCCCTTCCATAGATTTTTGAATTTTCCATGTTTCCCTTTCTCTTCCCTTATGGAATCCCATTTTAGAACTACATTTCCAACTTGGAAGTCATTTTGTTTGGTCCTTTTATCAAATAAGTTATTGATCCCTTCTTGGACTACTTGTGTCCTTTTATATACTTCCTCTCTTGACTGTTACAAATGTATGGTCTGATTGATCCTCCTTTGCATACCATTTACTTCATCTTAGACCTCTTGAAATATTTTCATGACTGGAACTCCTAGAGAGGTTGGGAAAATTGCATCCATGTCGTAAACCAACTGATAGGGAGACATGCCGATGCAATTTTTAGTAGTCAATCTATCAGCCCATAAGGCATGGACAAGCTTGCTATGCCAAGATTTCTGGTTCTGTTCCAACAATTTTTTGATGATATTAACAAGGCTTTTGTTGGAGGATTCAGCTAGACTATTTCATTGGGGGTAGTAGGTAGTAGAATGGCCTAATGTGATCTGATATTTATGGCAGAAATATACCATCCTCTTGGACTTGAAGGTAGTAGCATTGTCTGTGATTATTTTCCTAGGACAACCAAATCTGGCTAGTATGTTGGTTTCAAGGAATTTGATGGTGACAGAGTCAGTAGCATTCCTAATGGGTATGGCCTCTATCCATTTGGTAAAATAATCAGTGGCTGTGAGGATACATTTGTGTTGGGCTGAGGATGATGGGTGAATTTCCCCAATGAAGTCCAAGCCCCATTCTTGAAAGGGATCCTCAACACTGATAGGCTGCAAAGGTAGTGGTAAGAGTTTTCTCCTACCCTCAAAGATCTGGCACTTATGGCAGGACATGACTAACTTATGGGTGTCTGGGAAGAGGGTGAGCCAATAGTATCCAGACCTAAGGATATTGTTTGTTGTGGTATTCTAGTTAAGATGTCCTCCACATTCTCCCTCATGTAGCTCATGCATGATTTTTCCTGCATCAAACTCAATTAAACATTTAAGAAAAATCCCCACAACATTTTTCCAATGCAAAAATCCATCTAATATACAGTAATTTAAAGCCTTTTGTTTGATAAATCTAGCTTTTTTTTTTACAAAGGAGGAGGAGCATTTAGATAAAGCAACACATATATGATGTTAGCATACCAAGGAGAGTTCATGAATGCTTCTTCGATGAATGGTGTTGTGCATTCTTCTATCTCTTCCAAAGCATCAACCATGTTCATATCTAAAGCTTGGAAGTTTGACTCAGCCATGAGTTTTGCTAATCCCTGCCCTTTGATGAGTTTGGTGGGCCTGATCTCTAAGTCATATTCTAGAATAGTGGCAATCCATTTTCCCCCTTTACCATTAGGGTCTTGAATTAGAATATCTTTGACTACAGTGTGTGGCACAAAGGCAATAATATGTGAATGTAAAATGTACAGTCTAAAGTCTTTTAATGCTTTTACCAGTACTAAGGCTTGCTTCTCCATGATATTATATTTAAGTGGAGCATCTCTCAAAGCCCTACTGAAGAAGGATATTGGTTGTTCCTACCCTATGCTATTATTTCGCAATAATACTGCAGCTATGGTATGTTCAGATGCAAAAGAGAAGATATAGAAATCTTTGGTGAAATCAGGACTAATGAGAACTGGTGTTTGAGTGAGGGTTTGTTTTACCAGTTAAAATTATTGTTTAGCTTGCATTGGCCATTTAACACCTACTTCTTTCCTAAGCATATTAGTGACGTTTCTTAATAGCTCAGCAAGGTTGGGGATGAACCTCCTTAAAAAAAATATTTTCCCAATGAAAGATTGCAATTCTTTGAGGTTTCTTGGGTGGCTGATATTCAATATGCCATCAATCCTTTTAGGGTCTACTTTGATCCCTTGTTCAAAGAATATATGACCAAGAAGCTTGCTTTCTTGGAGGCCAAAGAGTGTCTTTTTGGGATTCAAAGACAAACCAAACCTTTTGCATTTCTCGAAAACCTTTCTTAAATGGATAAAATGTTCTTCATCAGTTTTGGAGAAGACAGTAATATCATCAAGGTAAATGATTATAAAATAGCCTATGTCTTCTGAGAAGGCTATTTCCATGGCCCTCTGGAAAGTGGCTCCTGCATTCATCAAACCAAATGGCATTTACATACATGAATATCCCCTAAGGTGTAGTCAAAGTAGTCTTATGTTGATCACTTTGGATTACCAAAACCTGATCGTAACTTGAGAACCCATCCAAAAATGATATTCTTTTAGACCCAACCAAATTTTGGAGTATGTGATCCATCTTTGGCAAGGGGTAATTATCTTTCAGGGAGGCTCTATTTAGATTCCTAAAGTCAATACACAGACTGATTTCCCCTGTCTTCTTCCTAATAGATACTAGGTTGGAAACCCATTCTGAATATCTGAGAGGAACTATGATCCCAACATCATACATTTTCCTAATCTCTTTCTCTACTGAAGGTAATAAAACGGGGTTTATTCTTCTCAGTTTCTATTTGAAAGGCTTATACTTTTCCTTAAGAGGGATTTTATGTTGGATGATGCTAGTATCATAAGATTTCAGGTCTTTATAGTCCCATGCAAACACATCTACGGATTCTTTGAAATTTTTTATGTACTACTGTTTGACATGAGCTGGGAGGGTGCTAGATAGCTTGATCATTTTGGGTTCAGTGGGGCTACCTATGTTATGTTCCTCAACGTTATTTTTGCAGGCTCTGTTTTCGGTTCTTTGGCCACATCGTTGAAATCAAATAGTTGTTCTAATGGTGTAAGGCCCTTTGGTATAATATCACCTTTACATTGTAAAACTTCAAGGCCCTTTTGGTATGGCTTGTCAAATAACTCTGCTTTAAAAAGGTGCTCAAACTGATTTATGTCAGCAGAAAGGGAGGGCTCTATTTCAGGGGTTTGTTCCTCATTACAACAATCTTTTTCATGGCTGGGACTTGGTGTCGCTATGGGAAATTAATTCCTTGACTGCAAGAAATCATTTATGTGTTTATCATTTTCAAACACTTGCCAATAATATTCATTGTCAGGTACTGCTGGCCCGTTTTTCACCTTTATATTAAACTGTTCATTTATCTGTGGTATTTGGAAATTGCTGGCAGTAAAGGTAAGTTCATTAACTAGATGATTTTGAGCTCTTGGTACAAAAATGAGTTCATATTTCTCAAAAGTTTTAAGGAGATCAAGGGAAAAATTTCTATATTCTCTGAGTCTGGGGTTTTTGGCTGAATATTCCCCTTTGATTTTTCTGATGATTAACTCAGAATCCCCTTGGACTGATATCTTCTTAACCTCTGAGTCTTTGAGCAAATGTAAGCCGAGGATGAGGGCTTCATATTCTGCAATGCTATTTGTGCATGGGAAATCTAGTTTATAGGAGTATCCCTTGTTTGTGTTATGTATCCATACACCAACCCCTGAACTGGCATGGCTACAAGAGCCATCAAAGCTCATCTTCCAAAGTGTTTCTATCTCATTTTCCTTTTCTTTTTGCTGCCCAAGGCTGTTGAGATTTGGGGCATCTTATGGTTGAGTGAGAGGCAAATTTAAATGTTCTAGTGCACTAATTTCTTGCTTACTTTCCTTTTCTTGTTAGGTTATTTCATCTTCATTGAATAAGATAAAGGAATCTATGTCTGAATGTATGGAATAGACAGGAGTGTTGTTGGGTTTGTCTTTTCTGCTCACCATGTATTTCATGAGGGATTCCCTATATAATCTTTTGGTTTGACTAAACACTGGTATGGTGGCATAGGGCATATCCATTTGAAGGCTCCCCTGAACTTTGGCTCCCCATGATCTAGACAAAAGCATGCCATATTTTGGGGGAATGTCAGCTACCACTAGATCCATCACTAGGATTTTATCAGGAATTTGTGACAGGTTAACACACAAATATTTGATTAATCCCAAGCATTTGACCCTTCTTGAATCAAAAGAGTATAATTATTTATATGTTCTAGTAATTTCTAAGCCTAGGCTTTCCATTACTACTTTGGGCATAAGTTTATGTGATGCTCCAGAGTCTTGCATGGCATTGTGTAGGATCTTATCGTGTATGTTTAGACTGACATAAAAGGGAGGAACATCCCCTTATTTGTATTTTCCTTCAATTCTAGGACCAAACAATAGTTCTGGTTTGTCATCTGTCAAGTTTAAAGTATCAGTATCGATGTTTATATTCAAATCTTTCAAAACTTGATTTTTGTACACTTTCTGAGTTACCAGTTCAGCTAGAGGCATGCTAATTTTGATCTCGAAAATTTCACCTTTGAGGCTGAAAGGAAGAGTTGTTTTCAGCATATTCACATCTATTTTTTTGCTTATGTTTCTTTCAGCCATTTTGGCTGGCTGATTTTTATTAGGACTGTTTTGATAGGGCCACTAGCAGAAGTACTAGGGCAGCTCTTCTAAACACTTGTTTGGCTATTTTTGTCTCTATTTAGATCAGTTTTCTTGGCCAGGGTGTTGGTATTATTTGCTGATTTTTTAGGCTAATTTTCTGAGGTTTTTCCAACAGCAGTGTTAGTATTCTTGTCATTAGAAATTTATGGGTTCCTTTTGCTTTTGAGATCATATTGTCTGTCAACTTCCATAACTTCATTTTGGAACCCTAACCTATAATCTTCAAAATCTTCATGATAGTGTTCATTTTGTTCTAATGATAAAAATCCCTGTTCTTCCTCAGTGAGGAAGATATCATCTTTGTCATCAGATCCTATCAAGTTCACATGATTTTCTTCCAGCCTATCAATTTCCCCTTCATCCTCTTGTTCTACATAGTTTTGTTGAAAGAGAGGCCTAATTAGTTTGTCATTGTCTCTCTGCCTATCTTGATTGGGATCTCTTCTGATATTTTAATTTTTGTTTATGTTTTGGGGGTTGGTTTGGTTTTCTCTAGGAGGGGTTCTTTCATTTGAATTGATCTTTTCCAGCATTCTTTCCATTACCCTCACTAGATTGTCAAATTTGGCCTCATATGAAGAAGTAGATGCCATAGTTTCATCTTTATATGTGACTCTTTTCTCCGTTCTCAACCTAGCTTTATTCTCAATCAGATTTGCTTACACACTAAGAGGTCCCTTCTGCATGTCTTCTAAAGTTAAGGAATCCCTTTCTCTTAGTTGATAAGCCATTTTGGGATCAAATCCTTCAGGGAATTTGGCCAAAGCAAAGCCTTGTGGAGGTTTCAAATATGGGGGCAAGTG
Source organism: Pinus albicaulis (assembly GCA_034641835.2). Lineage (NCBI taxonomy): Eukaryota > Viridiplantae > Streptophyta > Pinopsida > Pinales > Pinaceae > Pinus > Pinus albicaulis. Next base: position 95,134,337 of record CM076571.1, on the reverse strand, counting down.
CAATAATTTTGAACACTTTCCCTAGTGTTTCTCTTGAGGTTGTTGTAATCTGAAAGTATTTGGAGAGGGTTCTTCTGAATTTACCATTTGTTTAAGAATGTTTATTGTAAATAAGGGAGATCATTTATACTGTTAGGACTTAAACCCTTAAACCATTTCTTGGCCTCTCCTCCTAAAATTTGGGTAAATATTCTCATCTTAATGGTCTCATCTTCTATTTCCATATAATCAAAGGCATCGTTCATCTTGTCTACATGTTGTTGGGCAGTAGTAGGTTGATTTCCAGTGAAATGGGGAATTTCGGACTGATATTCATTGGGTAAAGGAACCAAAGGTTGTGGTAACACTAGTGGAGCATACCATGCTGCCATGACGGGAAGTAATGGGGGATTTACAAGAGGGAAAGTGGGTTGAGTTGGAGTTCTTTGAATAGTGTATGTGTGTATAGGAGTGGAAGAAACACTTGGGCCAGCAAAATGATGATGATCAGATCTGTTATGGAAGGAGCTGAAATTATGGAGAAGCTAAGAATCAGGTGGAATAGAAGGTGAAGCTTTTTTGCTAACGCTCTATTGTAAATCTGTGATTTCAAAATCAGCTTGGTTTAAATCATTTTGAGACTTATTTATAACTAGGTTCTTTGTGTGAGGTAAGTCAAAGTGAGGATCTTTCAAGACTGTGAGATTTTCAGGGACAGATCTTGTTCTTGAGATGGTCCTATCAGTAGTTGGTTTTCCAGATCTAGAAGTTTGCCACAAAATCCTTTATGGATTATCAACTATGGTAGGAGGATTAGGATCTGGATGGGATCTAGTATTGACCCTATGTGAAGCCAAATTCAGTTTCCAAAATTTAGAGAGGCTGAGGCTTTTTAGGATTGTTTTCCTCTCACAGTGATTTCTATAATAGGGGACTATGTTTCTAAACTTCCTCAGGGTTGGTTAACACAATCCTAGGGAAATATAGAGGTCTTAGAGGATTAATAGGCCTACTGGGGCTAGTGGAGTCGCCAGGTGGAGATTTTTAGCTTTTTGAAGGTAAAATGTTTATGGTACACCACCAATGTTTATTATGAAACCAATCTGAATGTTTTTGGATTTTTTGAGTTTTTATGGTTTTTTGAAGGACTAATGAGTCTATAAGAGCTTGCTAGGCAACTATGAACTCAGGAGTCCCACCATGATCACAAAAATTTTGGGGTCCTGTGATTTCGCGGATTGGCAAACCAAATGACAAGGCAACGTTCAAACCAAGCTTTAGAGCTCTAGGATCTAGCCCTCCTAGTCTCAGAGAGGGATCTCTCAATATTTTTGTAAGGATATAGCTTTATGCTTTTAAGAGGTTGATTTTAGGCTAGTTATAAAGTGAAAATTTGTTTGTTTGTTGGTTGGACAGAGATGATCTAGGCAACATAGATAGAGCGTATAAATCTACAAGCGATTGGGAAATGGAGTCATGTGGAAGTCTAAACAGTTCTGGTTGATGAATTTGGGGAACCAAAGGGAAAATATAACTTAGTCAATGGATCTGTGGGATCATATGGGTGGGACGAGATGAACATCAAGGATTTGGAAGGAAAATTAGAGCTTTAAGGGTTGTTAAGAATCCTTAATTATGTATACCTTTCAACAAAGGGAATTGCAACACTATCTAAACATAAAGAAATATTTAATAGCCAGGGCTAACCATGAATCCTACTAACATAATTTATGTAGATAACATAAACAAGATAGACTTTCAAGTAAGACAAAGAAGGAGAGGAACACTCTGTTTCTTCTAATTTTTTCACTTAAAGGAGTTAGAAAACATATAAGAAACACAACTAATTGCATTCATAAAAGGGGGAACACCAAGAAATCTAAGACTGCAATTATAAATACCTTCAAATACAACTATCTCGGCAAGAAACAGAGGATAATATCAGAATGAATCCTCTCTGCCAAGCTGTAGACAATAGCATTTGAAGGATGTTTTCAAAAATAGCTTTCAAGAGGCAGCAAGCAGATAAGGCAAACCATAATTCAACCTTGACAGCAACTATTTGAACTATTCTGAAATAAACAAACTTAATGGTTTTTAAAGAAATTAAACTACTTAATAAAACCTTTCAGCAGATGAAAACATAAAGGCAATGAAGAGTAAACAGGCTTAAGGTGCTTCTAGGAGACATTTCTTAGCCTAAGATTTGTACTCTACTGCAAGCAAAGCATAATGGAACAAAGCGAAAACAACAAAAAAAGTTAACGAACAGAGAGTACTTCAACAAAACAAAACTCAAGGATCCAATGATCTAGCCTCCTTCATCAACAGAAAATCAAAGACATCCACACTTCTTAAAAACATCAATCCTTTTTCAAAACAATAGTCTATGTATTACTTCAGAATTCATCAAATGCCAACTTTACAATGAGAGTTCGAATAGGATTTATAGGTGAATGGGGAGGAGAGGTGACAGAGATGGTCTTAATGGTGAATTAAAACAGAGGATAAAATATTTGAATGCCCATTCGGTGTCATAAATATTACATTAATTTCTTGTCCATTGTAGTATTTCTTGCTGTCTTTGAGGCATATCTGGAAGGCTGTAATAACTTCAACGTATTTTCTTTAGGAGATGTCTTCTGATTGTAGTAGTTCTATTTAGGCTTCTGGGACAAGTTAATTGAAAGAGTGGGCTTTGAGGCTTTCCCATACTTTCACAGTAACTACTCTGTCAGTTGAAAAGTCTCTGTTTGTAGAAACTGCTAGTTTTGTCCTTGGTAGGTAAAAATGTTGATCATGGTGGCAGTCAGACGTCCTGACTGAATTAACTGCTTCACTCTGACGTGCATGGGGCCTTCTATCTTTTGATTATTCCTTTTTCTGAATGATTTGACTTTAATTCCTTTATCTCAATACTGTTCTTTATCTTTAATCTTTCTGGGTTAAGCTCTTGATCTTCAACTTTATGCTTAATCCCTTTATCTTTATTCTTCAATAATCTTTCCTTATGTTTTGTGTGCAGGTGTTCTTGCATGCTGGAAGGTTTTATTGATTTTACCAGTGTTCATGAGGCACAGATAAATCACATGAAGCCATGGTAAATCCATTTTTTCATTTTATGATCCCAGGATATTCATCATGCAGTCCTTTGCCACTGATATTTGACTATGGGAGGCATGTGTGTTAATCCACCATTAAAACCTGCAAAACAAACCAAAATATTAAATAAATCCTGCGGGCTGGGGTTTTAACTGCTTCAGAGGCTTGGGAGAGGCGAAGGATTGTTTACAGAGAAATGAAGAATGCAGCGGAGGTGGAAAAACCCATGGTGGAAGGTAGAACCAGGGTTTAAATTGAATTATGGCACGAAGTGGTGAAAGCGGTTTTGGGAATACCAGAGGTGGTATTTGTGCGGGATAAGAGTAGTAAGTGGTTTTGTGATAATCGAACACGATACGGGTTATTACTCGACACGTATGCTCCTAAAAAACCATCGTTTTCGCGTTGAAAATGCGCGATCAAGTCTTTTGGAGAAATGAGCACGAAACGAATTTGGGACCGTTAGATCTTTGGGCCAAAGATCTACGGTTATGGATGAGTGCAATGGGAGATAAGATGAGTGGAGTAAATATATGGTGGGGCCGAGGTGATGACGTCAATTTTTTTGTCGCGAAGCGGGGAGGCTTGAGGTTGAGTAAAACGATATGCACCGTTGAATTTATAGTGATAAAGGGTTAAAATCACAGTGGGGAAATTATATAAAGGGAAAAAGTTAGAAGTGGGAAGGGAGTTAATGGATGTCAGATCATGGAGAAGATCTACGGCTAAGATCAACTGTGGGGGGATGGAGGGTATGGAAAGATCTCGTCGGTGGGGTGCCTCTGCAGTGGATGGGAGAATGCGGGCCGTTGGATCGAGAAAAAGATCAACAGTGGAGATTTAACTGTGGGGGGACTAAGGAGTACAGGCTACCTTGGATTGGTGTCCCTACAGTAATCCTGCACCGTCGGATCGGGGGGAGATCGATGGCGGAGATTTAATCGGGAGATCGGAGTTTAAAATATGGTGAATGAGGGGTCAGGGGAAAGGCGAAGAAGCCACAGAGAGCTGACCGTTAGATTAAACGAGATCAACGGTTGAAATCATTCGGAAGAAAGTGAAAAGGAGGAAATTATCGAGGGTGGGATTAAACGGGTGATGCAATGACGACCGTTGGATCAGAGAGATCAATGGTCTGGATCAAATCGACGGAGATGGGATGAGAAAGGAATTTGGGAATGAGAAATGGGAAGTTGCGAAGTGAAATTTAGTGAGAGTCGTCTGATCTGAAAAGAAAGATCGACAGTTGGGATTTTATCAGTGGGGAAAACCATCGGCGGAAGGGAAAGGGGAACGCGTCGATGCGATGGAGCAATAGCCGTCGGATCTGGGGAATGGACTGCTTAGATCTAATCAGTGGATTGGCCATCGAAAGAAAAAGGGAAAAGGGAAGCGGAACTTAGAAAGTGCGATGCATCGATTGCCAATGGGCTTAGCGCTTGGTCGTGGTACGGGTCATATGGAGGAAAAGGGGTTAGGGCCTAAGCCGAAAAGCACTTAAGGCCTTATATGTAAAAATGAAGTTTTTAGGCTATAAATGGAGGTTTTTAAAGGGTTTTTGAAGGTTCCGATAGGATAAAAAAGGGGTTTTAAACCAGAATAAAGGGATTTCATCGGGTTTAAAGGGGATTTTGAAGGAAACAAAGGATAAATGAGGGGAAAAATGAGTGATATGAAGGGATTGTGAAGATAAAACAGAGGAATGAAATGATGGAGATGAGGCTTTGAAAAACAATTTTCTCTGTTTCTTTGGACAGAGAGAACAACCAGGCTTCAAGAACTAACATGTTAACTTGAAATTGTTTCTTGAAGGCTGCCAATAGATTCTAGCCATCATTAGGTGTAACAGAAATTATAGATTGGGTAACACAACTCAGAGCCTATGCTCAATTCAACAAGTAACCAACACACAAACAACATGAAAAATGAGGCCCTCATGCAATTTTTATCATGTAAAGGAGATTCAAAACCCTAACTAGGGTTTTGGAGGCCATTAATTGTTCATAAATATCATTTTTGTCTTTTGAGACCATGCATATCCCAAGGCACAAATATCCTATTCTAATAAATGAAAAATATCTCCTAACACCTAACTTTGGAGTGATTTGCCCAAAAAACCTCAAAATATCTATTTGCAATAAATTTGTGCCTTTTGTTGACTTTGCAGGCAAGGACGCAACATTGAGGCCCAAGGGCACAATGCTTGCACTGGAAAATGGGTCATCTTGCAGCTAAGTTTTGAAGGCCTTCCTAGTGTCGGAATGAGATCCGTGATAGCTCGTTGGAAAGCTTGTCAAGTCTAATTTCCAAAAATGCCATTGGTTTTATGATTGGACTTTAGTTAACTATTCAAAGATAAAATCTCCCAAGGCTTCTAAGGGCGCAACGCCAGCCCTGAAAACAAGGCAGAAAGGTGAAATTGTGCATGTTTTGGGTCCTTTTGGAGGACCAGTTTTGCTCCAAATGAGCTGAAACTTGGTGAGTGTTATTTCCTTGGCCTAAGGAACCGAAAAATGTAAAGTTTTCCTTTAATGGATTCCCCAAGAAAAAGCGCAGCGCCAAGGGTGTTGCGCCCTTGGCCATAAAAAATAGTAAAAATTCCAAACACTTCACAAACTTTCCAAACTTTGGATTTGTGCTATTGATTGGGTTTGGGATGTTTGTAGGGGGCGGATCAGCCAGTTTTTTAAGGTTTTCTTTGTCTTTAGCGTCCTTTTCCCCATCATTTTTTTTCATAGGCCTCTTTGTTACTAGCCTTACTGTTTTCTTCATGGTTCAATGCTCTATGCTTTTGCCTCATCTTCATCATGATTATCATTTCCCTTTTTCTTGTTGCTTTCTCCATTTATATCCTTGTTAGCACTCAAATCTACCTCAGGCTGAAATGAAGTAAAACTCAAGGCTACATCAAACCACGCTCAGCCTCGTAGCTAGCCCTACGAGGACAGGAGAGGGCTCTCTCCGTCAATCTCGAGAAAATAATCAATAGATGCAGATGACTACAATAAGAACGATTTTAGTTGTAGAGAGTATGTTCATTTTGGTTTTTTTGGGCTGCCTGATAATGGAACAAGTTTTAACCGGATAAGGCTCTAATTTTGCAGTTCAAGTCACAGGTAGGTGATGATCTTGATGCTTCTAATTGGATTTTTATGATAGATTAGACTCGATAGAGGAGCTGAAAAGGCAAAGAAGAACTTCATCCTCTCCAATAAAACATAGAACTAACTGAATTCAAAGGCTAAGCACTGTAAACATGGATTCAACCTTAATCACTCATTCAATTTAGTTCAGAAGCATAATGAAAGGATGGCATACATTAAACATGAAGAAACTTACAGTAAACAAAGGAGAAACATCATCAAGAACATAACACCACAAGGATCCCAACAAGTGCCGCAAAACCCCTGATCTTTCCTTAGCCAAAATATGAAAGTATGTACAATAATATCAAAAGTATCCCAAGAGTCCAACCTGTAGAATGCCTCAGAAATTACAATATATAGATCACTCTAACCCCTTTCCCCACCTCTAGGGGTCGAATTCCCTCTTCAGGGATCAGTTTCAACCAATTCTAATCATGGAACTGCAATCTAGGCAGCTAACAACTTGCCTCTAAAAGAGTGGAAACTGATCCATTACATGATTTTTTACTCATTTGAGAGTGAATCTTCTAGAAGAGATAAAAACAAGCCAAAGTTACATGCCAAACATGAATTTACATCATAAAAACCTAAGAATTCTATCCATAGGCAAAAATGGTCCAAAATAGGCGAAATACTGAGCTGGCAGCTGAAAACTCAAAAAAATCTCTAGGTGGGTCGCTCATGTTCCAGGCTGATTTTGAGGTAGCTCCCGACATCCCAATTGAGCTCATGATAGCTCGTTGGAAAGCCCTGGATGTCTACTTTCCAACCCAAGTGGAATTTCTGAATTTGGAGTTGATTTGACCCTCCAAAACCGCATTCTCCCAGAGGTACTTCCTGCTGGTGCAAAAGGTGGCAGCAAGGTGGTTTTCATGGTGTTTTTGAGCTGTTTGACCATCCAGATTTTGTTGAAATGCTAAGTTGACTTCAGAGGATGCATAATTAACCATGAAAAATCCAAAAATGAAAAAATCTCCTCCAGCAAGTGTCTCAAAAAAATGCGAGCGCATGAGCGCGCGACCCACGTAGCTGCAAAACCTGTTTTTTAGACCAAAAATTTGGAAATGACAAAATTTTCTCCGAATTTGCCCAAATTCGGAGCGGAGGTCCTCCATCATGTTTCTTGCCCAGTCAATGAAGCCTCAGCCAAAATCCGAAGTGGATTAGGCCTTTTCCGCCGTCGAAGTGCCTTGCGCAACCTCCTCTTCATGATCCTCATCCTCGCTTTGCAAACATGCATGCGAGCCCAGTAATGGCCTTTCATGTGGCGAAGCATGTCTTTGTCTCGATTGGCCTTTGCCAAAAACTTCTCCAGATGTATATTTACCCGAGTGAGTACAGTATCTCGGTCAGCTGGTGTCATGTCACCGGGCCTCTTTCGATTCCACTGCCTGTCCTCACGGATTTGGCGCACCTCATAAAATGTGAGCTCATCCTCGAGCTGTTTGTTGCGCTGCTCCAAATAGTTAATCACCCACTGAGCCTTCTGCAATTGGTCTTTCAGCTGGTCATTCTCGGCCCTTTGCTCCTGGATGACTTCCCTCAGCTTCGAGCTAGGAGAGCCCGTATCAACATCGATGACTGTGATATCGGTGTCCCGGCCTCCTGATGGGCCCTCATCATGCATGGGCCTCTTGCCCCTGTCTTGTACCTGTACCTGCACTGGAGAAGAAAGCGAGACCCTTTCCACATCACGTGGAGATAATACTCGCCGTGTCGATGAAGTCGGCAGGACCCCTTCCACCTCACCTGGAGATAGTACCCGCCGTGTCGCTGTAAATAAGGCCCTGTGGCCTCGCTGATATGTCTGAACCAAAGGAGTAATGATATGCTCAACCTCAAGCATGTCCGGCTGGTGTGAGGGCTCTCCTGCATCATGAACTGCCTCGGGAGGCTGCTGTGGCACTCTGAAAAAGTCTCTAGAAATGAAATTCTCCCAAGTGATGCCCTGCTCTGCCAACTGATGTGACACCAAGATTTTGATCAAAGCGAAATGATATATACTCCTGTACTGCTGCACTGGGCTCGTCTTCTTCTGCACAAATGTAACCATCCTCTCTATATTGCGGTATATGAAATACAGAATATTCATCATACGTACCCTTGTGAAGTGCATCAGCAAACGAACATGATATGAGAAAAGACAAGCATACCTGCCCTCACAACTAAAATACTGAATGATGAGCCTCATGAGTGGTGCATACTCATCTCTCAAGAATCTGAATGGAAAAACTCTGCTCAAGTAAGCCACATATCCAGTTTTAATGTATGGCTCATAGTGAAATTTCTCTAACTGCTTACCCTTGCTCCATTCCTCGCCTATGTTCGGTATGCCAGTGGCTTGAGCACTAGTCAAAGGTGATACAATGAAATCAACCCCAGCAAGGTTTACCCGATCACCCTGTAAATGAAGAACAAACAGACGTGCTAATTCACGATGAGGTCGGGTTTGTACAACCATCTCGCAAAACCTGAAACATGACAAGAACCGAAAACAATCCATAGCTAATGGACATGCCTGCAACCGAGCCAAAGAAGTAGGCTCCTCTCTGCGATGATCACCACTCCTATTTTCTCTGCGGGAACCCCGTGGCACATTACCTTCAACCACCGAATCACTGCCTGATCCTGGCTCATATTCTGACTCTGTCTCTGACATATCTCTGATCAAATTTTTGGGCAATGTGTACACTGATATGAATGCAGTGAAAGCAAGATTAGGATGTATGTTTACCACTCAACCAATATTCCCATCGTCAAAGCACTATCAAGGAATCACATTATGGATAAAATCTCAGCTTTAAATGGACTGAAAAAGGCACCATCTCTGTTTTGAATGTAAATGAAATTTCGACCAAATAGGAGCAGGCAACTTTCAAAAGTTTGAACACATCTAGTCAAAGGAGAGCATGGCATTAATAATAATATGTTTGTCCATGAGTACTGACCATAAAGGTTTTGATGATCAATTTTAAAACAAAGACATGAGCATATTTTTACATTGGGCAATGTGACTCATAACAAACATGGGCAATATGACTCAAAGGGTTTAAACATGGTATGACCATAACAATGGTAGCAGTGGTATAATGGGTATGAGAGAAATTTGATTTTAATGTTATATGAAAGGCTGACCATATCACTGTTTAAGATAGCAAACACATTCTTTACACCATTTATTTTCATTTCAAACCCTGAAAACAATGATATCATGACTGTGGGGTTTTAAAACCTCCATTTGAATATTGGAAACCACCCATGATGCCACAAATGCATTGAAAAACCCAAGCAATTGATGAAAACCTGTTTTGAAGGCAGCTGGAGTCGTTTCCAAGGCAATCTGGGCGCTCAAATTAAATTCCAAAACTCTGTGTCTGCGTGGGTCGCGCAGGCTCTGCGTGGGTCGCGCAGCCCAGGTGGGTCGCGCACCTGCAAACCTACAGTGCTGAAGTGACTCTGCGTGGGTCGCGCAGCCCAGGTGGGTCGCTCTCCCTCAACGTGGGTCGCGCAGCCCCAAAACTCTGTCCACGCACTTCAAAATTCTGAAATCGGCCCTCCACTTTGCAAACATGATTTGGGAGCTATGAAATTGGTTCAAATGAAACTTGTTTGGCTTTTATACATGTCACAAATATCTTCACAATCAGATTTTATTTCAAATCAAACTTCAAACCCATATTACAAATGTTTTTTGTAATTTCACTTTTGGCTTTTTCAAATACAGACTTCCTTTGGCTTTTTCGAGGTCGATACTAATGATTTTACTGTCTTCTTGCAGGGATATGGCTATCTTGGCTAGAGAAAAGACCAGGGGTCTGCTTTTGACAATGTCTTCATGGTGGAACAATTACAATTTTTTACAAAATGATAATGACAAATTTCTAGTTCCAAAACAGAGTTTTGGACTAGAAATATATATTTTTTTTTAAAATGCTGATGATAATAAAATAAAAATCACAAGTGCTGGACTTTCCTCACCTTGCAGGCTTTATGACTAGTATATAAATGACTCAAACTCAGACACTAAGACCTAGGAATTTGCTTATTACTTTTAAAGACCATATATATAATGACAATAACTATGAGCTGAATTTTTTGAGGAAAGTTTTTTTCATAGCGCTCACAGTATAAATTTTATAAATGCATAGGAAATATTTAACCCCCTTCTGCTACCATGGCATGATCCTAGTGAAATGCAACGAAGTGGAACAAGCGAGACACCTAATCATGAATATGCAAAAGACAAAATGATCACTGACGGAGGGCTGCAAGGACCGACTCTAACATTGGCTCCAATGGGGATGGTGGCTCCATGGAGATGCCAAGAACAGCATATCTCTGGGGGAGTCAGACAGTGCCTCTCATCCATTGGGCGATGGAATCATTATTTCAACTGACAAGACAAACTTTGGACAATTTTATTGACTGCAGATTTGACTAACAATGGACTGTAATTTGACCAAAACTGACTAGACTCAAACTTGACATGACTTTAAACAAGAAGACTGATAAACTTAACTTTACAATCTCAACCCAACCAACCTCTATTTCCAGAATTATAGCCTTCGCTCCGGGCCCCAGACCGAAAATGAGAGATCAGTGCACACTTGCAATTAAACAAAGTAAAATGATATATACAATGAAAATGAGATCAGCAGCAAGTACTCAGAAATAATAACGCTTCAGCAACCGACCATTGATCGGTCCACCAGGACAATCATCTCCATTCATTTCTTTGAGAAGAAATGCATTCTGCCCCCGATACGCTGCAATCTTAAACGGTCCCTTCCACAAATTCTCAAATTTGCCATGCTTTCCCTTATCCTTATTCCGAGCATCCCATTTCAAAACTACTTCATCCAACTGAAACTTATCTGATTTTGCCTTTCTGTCGTAGATCTTCTTAATGCGCTCCTGCAACTTGAAAGTATTTTGAAATACCTCCTCTCGTGTCTGCTGTAAATGAATCATTTCATTAATCCTCCGCTGCATAGGATCCTCTTCACTTCCCGCTTCTTGAAGCAATTTGACCACCGGGACAGCAAGTGAAGTAGGAAAAACTGTATCCGTCCCATACACCAACTCGAAAGGAGACATGCCAATAGACTTTTTCTGACTTACCCTATCAGCGCATAATGCATTCACCAACTTTTTGTGCCAAGCCTTCTTGTTGATTTCCAGCAATTTCTTAATGATATTCACCAAGGATTTGTTTGAAGATTCCGCCAAACCATTCCCTTGCGGATGGTATGCGGTTGAATGTCCCAAGGTAATATTGTACTTAAAACAAAAATCAACCATCCTCTTAGACTTAAAAGCTGCTGCATTATCTGTGATTAATTTACTAGGACACCCAAAGCGTGACAAAATATTGTTTTCAAGGAAAGAGATAATTACCGCATCAGTGGCCTGTCGAGTGGGAATCGCCTCAATCCACTTCGTGAAGTAGTCTGTAGCTGTCAAGATCCATTTATGCTGTCCGGAAGATGCTGGGTGGATTTCTCCGATAAAATCCAATCCCCACTGCTGGAATGGTGCATTAACTTCGATTGGTTTTAGAGGCAAAGGCCGTAGTTTCTGCTTCCCTTCGAATATTTGACACTCATGACAATTTTTCACAACCTTGAACACATCAGAAAACAAAGAAGGCCAATAATATCCTGCCCTTAGGATCTTATTCGCTGTGGTCTTCCAAAACAAATGACCTCCACAATCACCTTTGTGAAAATCCTCCAAAACTCTTTGAGCTTCCTCCTCTACCAAACAATTCAACAACATACCCCCAGGGTCTTTCCAATACAATGCAGAATTCAAAATGCAGAATTTAGCAGCTCTTAACTTCAATGTTCTACTCTTATTTCGAGGCATACCAGGCGGTGTAGATAAATTCTTAAGCACATATAAAATGTCAGCATACCAAGGAGAAGAAACAAAAATATCGGATACCTGAACTGACGTACTTTCCTCTTCTTCATCAGACATGGCAGCAATCAAATTTATGTCTAGAGCATGCAGATTTGTTTCAGCCATGAGCTTGGCGAGTCCTTGTCCTTTGATCAGCTTGGTCGGTTTAATCTCCACATCGTACTCTAACAACGCAGCGATCCACTTACCTCTTCTTCCTTCTGGATCAGCCTGTACCAAAACATCTTTAACTGCTGCGTTAGGAACATATGTTGTAATATGGGAATGCAATATGTACACACGGAAATCCTTCAAAGCCTTTACAAGCGCAAGTGCTTGTTTCTCAATGATATTATACTTCAATGCCCCATCTCTTATGATCCGACTGAAAAAAGCGATGGGCTTCTCAACTCCATCCCTTTTTTGAATCAAAACAGCTGCCAATGTATGCTCAGAAGCGAAAGAAAATAAAATGAAGTCTTGTGTGTAATCGGGGCTGATTAAAATAGGGGCTGAAGAAAGAGCTATCTTTACCAAATTGAATGACTTAACTGCCTCTTCTGTCCATCTTACCTGACTGTCCTTTTTCAGCATGTTCGTGATTTCTCTAAGGTGTTCTGCAAGATTGGGAATGAAACGACGCAGAAAATTCATTTTACCATTAAAAGACTGTATCTCTTTCTTTTCATGTCAATCTGGCTTGATGGTTTCAACATCGCAGCAGATCAATTTTAATGCCATCTTTCGGTGAGTGTGGCTAAGATGCTTTCTCTTCATCCATGGCTTTGTGTGCTTGATGATTCACCTAAATACTCATATTTTCTATTCTCCGGGAAGGTCACTTTCGCCAGAAGTGATATAAAATGTTCATCAATTAGAAACATGGGCTAGAATTCTATCAAGCAAACAAACGAAACATCTTTCTCTTCATTGCTGGCAAAGCCATGTCCATAGCATCACCAGTGTTGCAGTTTCCTCAGATTCTTTAAACCGAACTGCATCTTTTTAATGAAATGGTCTTCAAGCGAGTGGTGAACGAGCCTTGTCGCTCATCATCTTCCTGCACTAAAATCTGATTATAACTGAGTATCCATCGAGTAGTGACATCCTTGATGCTCCAACTACTCGCTGCAATATGTGATCCATCTTTGGCAGCGGATAATTGTCCTTTAATGATACTTTATTCAGATTTCTGAAGTCAATACATAAACGGATCTCACCTGTCTTCTTTCTCACGGGCACCAAGTTTGATATCCAATCTGAAAAACGAATAGGTACAATAATTCCTGACTTATATAACCTATTTACCTCTTTCTCGATCGATGGTAGCAGCTTTGGATTGATCCTCCTTAACTTTTGACGAAAAGGCTTCTGATTTGGTTTGATGGGAATAATATGCTGGATGATATTGGTATCATATGTTTTAAGATCCGAATAATCCCACGCAAACACATCAGAAAATGAAGATAACAATTTCACGTATTCTGCTCTTACCTTTGGTGACAATGACTTTGACAATTTCACCATCTTGGGATTCTCAGCTGTCCCAATATTTACCTCTTCGACACCTTTCTCTGTTGGCCTCAATGTAGGATTACGAGCTACATCATCTTGATCAAACAACTCTTCCAATGGAATCAATCCCTTAGGAATGATGTTATCCTTCAGTTGCAGCACATCCATTTGATTTATCTGTATGTCATCAACACCATCATCAAATTCTGTATCTATGGAGGTATCTTTAAACTTACCCTTATTCCGCAGAAATTCACTAATCTCCTCATCATCCTCAAAAACTTGCCAACATCGCTGATTGTCTGGAACGGTGGGCCGGTGTTTCACATGTATCTCAAACTTGTTGTTGGAATTCATTGGAATCTTAAGATTGCTTGCTGCCTTAGCAAGTCCATCAGCAACACCATTTTGTATGCGGGGCACACATGTTAAAGTATAATCAGAAAATAACTTCAGAATATCCAAAACTGCATTTCGGTAAGCCCTCATGCGAGGATGCTTAGCCTGAAACTCACCTTTAACTTGCTTTATCACTAATTCTGAATCGCCATATACCGCAATCCTTTTCGCATTCAGCCTCTTGAGAATCTTAAGACCAGCAATAAGAGCCTCGTATTCCGCTTCATTATTAGAACAATCGAATGCAAGCTTGTAAGAACACACTCTCACATTGCTCGGAACTTTATCAGGAGCGGAAAATGGACTTCGAATCCACACACCAATCCCAGCACCATCGCTGCCCACTGCACCATCAAAATCCATGGTCCAAAGACCATTTTCATCGTCCTCTAAATGCTGAAATTGTGTCGGCTCTGCTTTTCCTGTTTGTTGCCCATTGTCTTCAGCTGATTGCTCCAAAACATCTTGTTTTTCTCTTCTTTCTTTTTGCAAAACTTCTCTAAAATTCTCATTTATTTCTGGTATGTCTTCTGCCTGAACTAATTGACTTTCTACATCATTAAAACTATCAGCAAGCAACACAAACGACTCTAAATCAGTATGTACATAATTCACAGGATGATTGACTGGCTTCTCTTTGCTAGTTATCATGTATTTCATCTTCTGCTCACGATACAACTTTCTCATTTGACCTAAGACTGGAATTGTAGCATAAGAGAAATCTAATTGAAGTGTACCTTTCAACTTTGCCCCCCAAGATCTTGCAAGGAGCATCCCGAAACGTGGAGGAATGTCAGCAACCACCACATCCATCAAAACATTCTTTGCTGGAATTTGATCCAAACTTACCACCAAATCTTTGATGAGTCCTATACACTTTACCCGGCTGGAATCGAATGAATACAAATCATGATACTCTCTTGTAATATCTAATCCCAACTTTTCCATGATTTCCTTTGGCATCAAATTGTGTGAAGCACCCAAATCGAGCATAGCATTATGCAATATATATTCATGCAACCTCAAACTGATGTAAAAAGGAGGGACATTACTGTCAGGAGACTCACCATTTAATGCAGGCCCAAAAATCAATTCTGGCTGATCATCCTCAACATTTACCGTGTCAATCATTGGATCAAAGTTCAGAATTTTGGTGACTTGACTACGGTAGCTGCTGTTTTTCATAATCTCCGTCAAAGGAATGGATATTTTCAGTTTGGAAATTTCATTTTCCAAGCTAAAAGCTGAAACCTTCTCGACCTCTTTTATTGGAATCTCCTTCTTTTCAACCTTGTCTTTCACTATACTTGACTGATTTACTTTCTCAGCTGATGATACTTTACTTGCTGCGGGGTCAATTGTCTCTTTTCCTCTTTTCTGTGGTATTGGTGAATCTGTCTTCGGTGCTGAAGCTTCCTTTCTTTTCTGAATGGGATTTATAGGCACATCTCGATTTCTCAATGAATACTTTTTCTGCTGAGCAGTCAATGCATTCAAATATCCTCTTTGGTATTCATCTGACTCTTCTTCTAAATCAGCATCATTTGTTAGGATAAAATCCTCATCTTTCTGAACAACTGAACTTTCACCATACTCCTCTTCCTCAGTAATATAAATAGGCAAATCATCAAGAGTGAAGAAATGATTTTGCTCACCTGACACATCATCATCATCATCGGAATCATGACTCACAAAATTCTGCAAAAGAGGAGTCTTAACCGGCTGTTGGGCTGCTGGCTCTTGAGCTCTTTGTTCACGCTGCTTAATTCTGAATTGTGGCTGCTGCTGGCCACGGAAATTTGGGTTTCGAAACTGTGTTTCTGCTTTGTCAAGATTTATTCTTCTTAAAACCTTTTCCAACTCACGAGCTAAGTGCTGTTCTGATATAGATGTAGAAGGCTCTTCCTTTATTGTCACTCTTTTCTCTGCTTTCAACCGTGCTCTTTTATCATTCAGATTTGCCTCAACACTAACAGCGACCTTCTGCATATCTTCTAAAGTAGGTGGATCTCTATCACGAAGGGAATAAGCCATCTCCAGATCAAAGCCATCCGGGAATTTAAGGAGAGCAGACTTTTTAGACGGTCTCAAGTCATCTGGAATAGCATTATACACTGTATTGAATCTAATGATATAATCCTGAACTGACTCACCAGGATTACGTTTGAGGTTTGTATATTCTCAAGTAATCTGCAACGGATCCTTTTTCATCTCCCATCGATCTAAAAACTGCCTCTGAAGTTCTGCCAATGTATCGATGCTTCTTTGTGGCAAGGCTCTGAACCATTTCCTTACCTCTCCTCCAAAGGTTTGCACAAAAAGCCTCATAGTCACATTTTCTTCATCAATCTCAAAACGATCAAAGAAATCTGCCATATTGTCTACATGCTGTTGTGCAGGAAGACTCTGTGGAGTGCCATCAAATGTCGGGATCTTACTCTGATAGTCTGCGGGCATATCATTCAACTGCTGGGATAACACAAGGGGTGCAAAACGAGCAGCCATAGCTCTTGGTGGATTGAAAACAATCTGTTGTCGAGGATATACAGGAGGAGTAGGAGCAGTAGGTCTATGAGATGTATTCAATGGAAACGGAGAAATTACTATTGATTGCTGATCAGAAAACTCAGGCTGACCCGGAATGGTAGGGACAAAAGGAGGTTCAGTAGGGATCCGTGAACTTGATGCAATTTCAGATGGGTCAAGAACTTGTGAAGCAGATTCAGTAAATTCAAAAGTATTAGTATCCTCAATAGAACTTTGCAGCTGTCTATCCAAGTACTGTGAAACAAATCTATACTGCAAATCTTCGGTAAACAATGGATCTGGGACTAATCTTGACAATTCAGTTTCGGAAAAATTCACAAACAAGGATGTTTCAAACTGTGCATCAAAGGGGATTTCATCAACATATATGATCTTGACAGGACAGGATGCAGATCGGGTAAGCACTCTGGAACTCTCAAAACTCAATTGGCTTTCTCTTTCAGAACTCTCTTGGCTCCCTTGTTTTCTAAGGGTCCTTGGAATCAGATTCGGATTTTCAAAGATTGTTGGTGGATCAGGGTCAGGATTCGCCCTAGTATTTCTTCTTGAAGCCAGTGTATTGATCTTCTCGGAAAAAAAAAATTACAAGGAACACAATCAATTATTTTCAGCCTTTCGACTTCTAGACTCAATCATCCAAAAGGTCTAGAACGAATAAGTATACTGGGGTGATTTACAAATCAAGTACTGCACACACAAGCTTACCGGAGATCGACTGAAGCAGCGTTTATCTACTACCGCTGATGTATAACAAAAGCGTTTCGAAAGCTACCTGGCGTGACTTCAGACTCCGTCTAAGACTCATGGAACAAACACTTCAACAAGAAAACCATTGAGATCTTCCCCAGTATGGTCGCCACTATGTTAGCACTCAAATCTACCTCAGGCTGAAATGAAGTAAAACTCAAGGCTACATCAAACCACGCTCAGCCTCGTAGCTAGCCCTACGAGGACAGGAGAGGGCTCTCTCCGTCAATCTCGAGATAATAAGCAATAGGATGCGAGATGACTTAGAATAAGAACTGATTTTAGGCTAGTAAAGAGATAGGTATGTTTGGTTTTTGGTTTTTTTGGGTTTTCGCTGGAGTAATGGGAAAACAAGTTTTGGGTCCGGGGATAAGGTCAGACCTTTGCAGAGTTCAAGCTGGGGCGAGGTAGGTGATGATCTTGATGCTTCGAATTGGATTTTATGGATAGATTAGACCGACGAGGAGCTGAAGAGGGCAAAGAAGAACTTGGATCCTCTCCAAACAGCTGAAAACATATAGAACTAACCGAATTCAAAGGCTAAGCACTGTAAACAATGGATTCAACCTTATTTCACTCATTCAATTTAGTTCAGAAGCATAATGAAAGGATGGCAACATTAAACATGAAGAAACTTACAGTAAACAAAGGAGAAACATCATCAAGAACAGAACACCACAAGGATCCCAACAAGTGCCGCAAAAACCCTGATCTTTCCTTAGCCAAAATATGAAAAGTATGTACAATAGTATCAAAAGTATCCCAAGAGTCCAACCTGTAGAATGCCTCAGAAATTACAATATATAGATCACTCTAACCCCTTTCCCCACCTCTGGGGGTCGAATTCCCTCTTCAGGGATCAGTTTCAACCAATTCTAATCATGGAACTACAATCTAGGCAGCTAACAACTTGCCTCTAAAAGAGTGGAAACTGATCCATTACATGATTTTTTACTCTTTTGAGAGTGAATCTTCTAGAAGAGATAAAAACAAACCAAATTTACATGCCAAACATGAATTTACATCATAAAAACCCAAGAATTCTATCCATAGGCAAAACTGGTCCAAAATAGGCGAAATACTGAGCTGGCAGCTGAAAACTCAAAAAAATCTCTAGGTGGGTCGCTCCTGAACTGCGTGGGTCTCTCATGTTCCAGGCTGATTTTGAGGTAGCTCCTGACATCCAAATTGAGCTCATGATAGCTCGTTGGAAAGCCCTGGATGTCTAATTTCCAACCCAAGTGGAATTTATGAATTTGGAGTTGATTTGACCCTCCAAAACCTCATTCTCCCAGAG
Source organism: Pinus albicaulis (assembly GCA_034641835.2). NCBI lineage: Eukaryota > Viridiplantae > Streptophyta > Pinopsida > Pinales > Pinaceae > Pinus > Pinus albicaulis. Next base: position 95,115,701 of record CM076571.1, on the reverse strand, counting down.
GTACTTCCTGCTGGTGCAAAAGGTGGCAGCAAGGTGGTTTTCATGGTGTTTTTGAGCTGTTTGACCATCCAGATTCTGTTGAAATGCTAAGTTGACTTCAGAGGATGCATAATTAACCATGAAAAATCCAAAAATGTAAAAATCTCCTCCAGCAAGTGTCTCAAAAAAATGCGAGCGCATGAGCGCGCGACCCACGTAGCTGCAAAACCTGTTTCTTAGACCGAAAATTTGGAAATGAAAAAATTTTCTCTGAATTTGCCCAAATTCGGAGCGGAGGTCCTCCATCATGTGTCTTGCCCAGTCAATGAAGCCTCGGCCAAAATCCAAAGTGGATTAGGCCTTTTCCGCCGTCGAAGTGCCTTGCGCAACCTCCTCTTCATGATCCTCATCCTCGCTTTGCAAACATGCATGCGAGCCCAGTAATGGCCTTTCATGTGGCGAAGCAAGTCTTTGTCTCGATTGGCCTTCGCCAACAGCTTCTCCAGATGTATATTTACCCGCGTGAGTACAGTATCTCTGTCAGCTGGTGTCATGTCACCGGGTCTCTTTTGATTCCACTGTCTGTCCTCACGGATTTGGCGCACCTCATAAAATGTGAGCTCATCCTCGAGCTGTTTGTTGCGCTGCTCCAAATAGTTAATCACCCACTGAGCCTTCTGCAATTGGTCTTTCAGCTGGTCATTCTCGGCCCTTTGCTCCTGGATGACTTCCCTCAGCTTCGAGCTAGGAGAGCCCGTATCAACATCAATGACTGTCATATCGGTGTCCCGACCTCCTGATGGGCCCTCATCATGCATGGGCCTCTTTCCCCTATCCTGAAACTGTACCTATGCTGAAGAAGAAGGCGAGACCCCTTCCACCCTTGGTGGAGATAATACTCGCTCTGCTGATGTAGTCAACGAGACCCCTTCCACCCTGGGTGGAGATAGTACTCGTCGTGTCGCTGCAAATAAGGCCTTGTGGCCTCGCTGGTATGTCACATACAATGGAGCACTGATATGCTCAATCTCAGGAATGTCAGGCTGGTGTGAAGGCTCTCCCGCATCATGAACTACCTCGGGAGGTGGCTGTGGCGCTGTGAAAAAGTCACGGGAGATGAAATCCTCCCAAGTGATGCCCTGTTCTGCCAACTGATGTGACACCAAGATTTTGATCAAAGCGAAATGATATATACTCCCGTACTGCTCCACTGGGCTCGTCTTCTTCTGCACAAATGTAACCATCTTCTCTATGTTGCGGTGTATGAAATACGGAATATTCATCATACGCACCCTTGTGAAGTGCATTAGCAAACGAACATGATATGAGAAAAGACGAGCATACCTGCCCTCAGAACTAAAATACTGAATGATGAGCCTCATGAGTGGTGCATACTCATCTCTCAAGAATCTGAATGGAAAAACTCTGCTCAAGTAAGCCACATATCCAGTTTTAACATATGGCTCATAGTGAAATTTCTCTAACTGCTTACCCTTGCTCCATTCCTCGCCTATGTTCGGTATGCCAGTGGCTTGAGCAATAGTCAAAGGTGATACAATGAAATCAACCCCAGCAAGGTTTACCCGATCACCCCGTAAATGAAGAACAAACAGGTGCTAATTCACGATGAGGTCGGGTTTGTAAAACCATCTCACAAAATCTGAAACATGACAAGAATCGAAAACAATCCATAGCTAATGGACATGCCTGCAACCGAGCCAAAGAAGTAGGCTCCTCTCTGCGATGATCACCACTTCTATTTTCTCTGCGGGAACCCCGTGGCACATTACCTTCGGCCACCGAATCATTTTGCCGACCACAGCTCATATGAAACTAAATCTATGGTATATTTCGTCAGTTTTGGCATTGTACTTCATAGCATTATGAATGCGGTAAAGAGAGCAAAATTAGGATGCATGTTTAACACTCAACCAATATTCCCATCATGAAAGCACTATCGAATCAAATGCCAATGGATAAAATCTCGGCTCAGATTCTAGAAAAGGCACCATCTCTGTTGTGAAGAATGCAAATGAAATTTTGACCAAACAGGGAGAGGGGGAGCCACCTTCCAAAGAAGTTTTGAACACATCAGTCAAGAGAGCATGGCATTAATAGTAATATGTTTGTCTATGAGTAATGACCATAAAGGTTTCAATGGGCCATTTGAAACAAAGACATGAGCATATTTTTACATTAGGCAATGTGACTCATTACAAACATGGGCAATGTGACTCAAAGGGTTTAAACATGGTATAACAATAGCAATGGTTGCAGTGGTATAATGGGTATGAGAGCAAATTGATTTTGATGTTATATGGAAGGCTGGCCATATCACTGTCTTAAGATAGCAAACACGTTCTTTCCACCATTCATTTTCATTTCAAACCCTGAAAACAATGATATTATGACTGTGGGGTTTTAAAACCTCCATTTGAATATTGGAAACCACCCATGATGCCACAAATGCGTTGAAAAACATCAAACAATGGATAGAAACATGTTTGAAGGTAGCTTGAGTCGATTCCAAGCCAATCTGGGCGCGCAAACTGAATTTCAAAACTCTGTGTCTGCGTGGGTCGCGCAGGCTCTGCGTGGGTCGCGCAGCCCAGGTGGGTCGCGCACCTGCAAACCTACACTGATGAACTGACTCTGCGTGGGTCGCGCAGCCCAGGTGGGTCGCTCTCCCTCAACGTGGGTCGCGCAGCCCCAAAACTCTGTCCACGCACTTCAAAATTCTGAAAGCGGCCCTCCACTTTGCAAACACGATTTGGGAGCTATGAAATTGGTTCAAATGAAACTTGTTTGGCTTTTATACATGTCACAAATATCTTCACAATCAGATTTTATTTCAAATCAAACTTCAAACCCATATTACAAATGTTTTTGTAATTTTCACTTTTGGCTTTTTCAAATACAAACTTCCTTTGGCTTTTTTGAGGTCGATACTAATGCTTTTACTGTCTTCTTGCAGGGATATGACTATCTTGGCTAGAGAAAAGACCAGGGGTCCGCTTTTGACAATGTTTTCATGGCGGAACAATCACAAATTTATTACAAAATGATAATGACAAATTTCTAGTTCCAAAACAGAGTTTTGGACTAGAAATATATTTTTTTTAAAATGCTGATGATAATAAAAATAGAAATCACAAGTACTGGACTTTCCTCACCTTGCAGGCTTTATGACTAGTATATAAATGACTCAAAAACCCTAGACACCAAGACCTAGGACACTTATTGACATTTTTAACGACCATATATATAATGACAATAACTATGAATAATTTTTTGAGGAAAAGTTTTTTACAATAGCGCTGCAGGTATAAACATGAGGAAACATAGGACGACAGAACCCCTCGCTAGTTCATGGCATGATCCTAGTGAAATGCAACGAAGTGGAACAAGCGAGACACCTAATAATGAATATGCAAAAGACGAAATGATCACTGACGGAGGGCTGCAAGGACCGACTCTAACAATCCTCACTGATCTCAGGGCTCTTATCAGCACTATTATGTGTCTCACTTGTATTTTTTTCAGTATTCATTTCTTGATTGTTTATTTGCATCAGCCCCCTTCTCTTGACATGTTAATTACTTGACCTTTGACAACACCTTGTACTGGTTACAATTTGATATGAAGGAAGGGAATTAAATTGTCAATATTTTTGTAACGTAAGGGGCTGATTATTATGTTAAGCTTTGATGGATGACCAATCTAAAACCAATGCAACCACCTCAATTTTCCCCTGTTTTGACTGATATTTCTCTCAATGTGCTAGGAGGAGCCTTGGTGATGATTTGAAGCATTCTTGAGGTGATTTGGAGGCTTAATTCATTTGGAGGGCCCTCCTGGCCAAATGCACAGTGCCAACCTGGGCCTGTCTGGTGGGAAAAGGTGCAGTGCCAAGGCTTTTTGTCGGGACTATCGGGCAAATCAGGAAAGCATGCAATGTCTTGCCAGGAGCGCAGTGCCTGTCTCCAGGCGCACATCACCTTAAGGAAATACACGGGAAAACTGTGCCAAGGGCACAACAACCAACTCCAGGCATGCAACGCCTCAATACTTAGTCAATTTTGACCTAAAAAACTCAAAAAAAATTCCACTTTGAATTTTCTAATAATTTTTCAAGGGTACAAAGATTTATATGAATGCAAAATGACCTGTAATAGACTTGGGAATTAGTTTGAACTTTTTAAACCCATTATTTGTTTTTTTTAGTCATTTTCACTTTCTTTCACTGATGTTCTCTGACCTTTTGCTTGCAGGTTGTTGGAGATATGACACTTGCTTCTTTATGATCCTAGAGCCTTCCCATGCATAATTTGACACTTTTGTGATAACTGCACACAATAACAACTTCAAAATCCTCTGTTGCTTTCATCATCAAATTAACTTAACTTTTCTTCTTGGTTGACAGTTCATTAAACACCTTTGGGAGGATTTGCCCTAGCAGCAGCTTCAACACCTTCTTCTGTCTGCACCATGGAATTTCAAACCCTGTTTTTTACCTTTCTTTGACATTTTTTGTCTTGCAGGTGCTTTAGAACACTAAATTGGTCTTCTCTTACTGATACTCTTCACAATTTTACTCTTTGAGGCATGATACACTCACCTTTTGCAAGTCTAGAATCTGATCACAGTGGCATATTTCAGAATCTTTCTTTGTTGCCGTTATGGAGTTGAACTCGTAAATTTTACCTTTTGTGGCCACTTTCCCAAAACCCTAGGTATCTGGACTACTTTAAGAAAATTATCAGTGTTGTCTTCTAAGTTCTCTATAGCCCTTTCAAGTTCATTCACTTTTGTCTAGTTTACCTCACCTTTCTAAAATATCTCATCAATTATCTCTGAAAGACTTTTATTCATGTTTGGTTTTGGGTGTGCCTCCTCCATGTTCATTTAAGTATTTGATCTCTGCTTGGCACACTGCTGGCCAAATCAACCTAAAAACCCTAGTTCTTCTTAAGGCCAAGTGTTTCCTGTCTTCCTTGCTGCAAGATGTCTTCATTGAATATTAGACCTCCTACCTTACCAACTTTCTGCTGATATACTTTTCAACGCTTTTGAAAAAGTGTCAAGTTATTCCATTACCTCATGTGTAGACCTTGAAATTGAATGGTAGTATTTTTTGGAAATGATGACCTTGGATCACATGAAACCCTAATTGACCTAGTGGGAGGACTCTTTGACCTGGTGTATGACTAAAACTTGGCTTGGGGTCTTCAAGTGTAAAAACAAAGTATTGACACAGTGATATATTGAAAATCCAAAATCCAATGTACTTGATTTATCTAAAGAGCCTACATAGATAGTTTTGAGATCATCAATGCTTGAGGGACCTGGGAAGCATGGTAATGAGTTAGGAAATAGGTAACCCTAGATGAAAAGTGGATTTATGGGCAAGGGAAAAAAATAGTAAAGAGGTCATAGGTAGGAAAAAGGATGAATATGAGTGGCACAAGCCCATAAGGTGTCCTTTGGGAGTGGCAGGGTGAACATGGAATGGAATAATGATAGAACAGTGAAAAATCTTGTAGAAGGATAATGAAGGTAGTGAGATTTCTAAAACTCACCATATTCAGGGAATTTTGTTTTTAGAAATCTAGAACCAATATTTAGTCATCTATAGATGGTAAATATTATTGATGACTAACAGATCCTATCTATATGGATCGTTGTGTCCTTACCATGGATTAATTTCTATGATCTCTTTTAGACAGATGGCTGCAACCATACCGTGGGTTCATGTGTCATTTGATGCCTAGTGCAACATCATGTGATTAGGCATATATATACCAGCGATGTCATATATTGTAAGCTTTTGATTTGGTAGGTTCTCCAAAGGAGGTCGACGTTATTTTTCTTGGTCCATAAAGCATTTTAGCCATCACTCCCTGTTCTACCTTCATGCTTTAGGGGACATCTGTTACAAAATAATTTTTCACCATGCTCATTTTCTCTTCCTTTATCTTAAAATTCCCCATGATGAATCCTATGTAATGTTTCCATCATAAAGAAATATGCTGACATATCCCCTTGAATATCCAAAGAAGACTTCCTTGAAAGATTACTGAAGGAACTTGGTAAAATTCCTAGTTTCTCGGGTCAATGCTCTTCCTGATGCCATGACCACGCTGAAGTCCTTATCCCAATTCTGGCCCAACGCTATCATCACCCTAATTTATTGGAAAACCGCATTGATCCCTTTCTGGTAGTACTTCCTCAATGGAGGAGAAGCTTCGACCTCTAGAAGCTCAAGGGTGACAAGTTGGTTGTTGAACAGAAATGATAAGGTCAAGCTCTCTCATTTTGGAGCTATGATCTCATCCATGGTGGATCATACATTAGAAAGTGGGCCTTCCTCCTCCCTTCATGGGATCCCAACCTCCTTCTCCTTGCTATAAATTCACATCCCTCATTCCCCCAAGTTTAGATCTTGGTTGATCATTTTTAGACTCTTATGAACTCTCATCCCTTCGCATGCTTGGATCATGATTAAGCCTAAGTGAATGAGAGAAGGAATGATTTTGAGCTGGGTGAAGGACTTAGATTATCACCTAAGGATGCTTCCAACATCAAGGCCTGGTTGTAAGCTCTCCTTTGTTAATTTATCAATAATAACATCTAATGTTTTCTTTCTATATTTGTCTACATGATTATGCAAATGTTATGGTACTCCTTGATCTGCTAGATAGCTAGTGTTTACATTTATTATATATTATATCATGTTTTCTGTTGTCTCCCGATCATCTGTATGTATTCACGTGCCATCAGTAGAAGGAAGTGGGCCTACAAGGATCAAGGATCAAGGTCACCATCAACGGATCCAAGGATAGCAATTTGAAAAAGGTATTTATGTCTCTTTCCTCTTTACATTGTAAGCATTAGTTAAGAAAGCTTATGTTAGAAAGAATATCGAGTTGTTAGACCCACTGTAGGGCTAGAGAGCTCGCCTTTGTCTGCAGGGGGGATTTATCTTGACAATAGGGTCAAAGAATTAATGTCATGAATAAAGAGCGCTTCTTGAACCTATGTCATTATATATGAGTCAATGTGAAAGTCTTATTAGCCCTCCAAAGACAAGCACTACTCTCCTTCTAATGTCAGACTCAAATATGTATATAAAATTCATGTCGGCTAAGCTTATATTGACACATCTATTTGAGATGTCAGGTCGGCTTAATTGATAGAACAACAACTATATATAGCAACCTCGGTCACCATAGAAAGGGAGAATTTCGGAAATGTATCTTTGATATTTTTGATGGTAAAACAATTCAGTGAAGGGTAAAAATCTCTCTGAAGTTCTTGGATATATATCACTAAAGTACAATTCGGTGAGAGGACACAATATCTCTTAATTTCTCGGATGGGTATCACAAAATAAATGTACAGTGAAGGGACATAGAGGACATGTTTCTCTATAGAGTGAAGGGATAGGGCTCTGATAGCTAGTACATGAATGCAATCCAATAAAGTAGACAAAAAGAAGATGTTTCAAGGTGACATGAAAGCTTAGATCTCTATCTTGGTGTTTCAACGAAGTCTTATATCATTAATGTAGAGAAGCTAATGATATTCAGTGTTACTACGATTTTTCATGTTTGATATGATGACAGTAACATAACAATTTAGTTCTATGCTATGTATTGAAGATGTTGGGTATGTGTTATATTATTTCCATGTTTAGTCGCATGCGATAGTCCCTCATGTACGTTGTGGCAGGTGCAACATGGGGTCACAGGAGGGGTAGTAGCCCCCGTTGTTCGGGGTCCAGGGCAACAGCTCTGGAAAAAAATTTTGGACCTATTTTTCGGTGGGAGGACCCGCCCATGGTTTTGTGCATGGGTTTGTACATGGCTTTGGGGCATGATGGTTTTCAGCCCTTGATATTTTTTAGATTTAGTCAAGGGAACTACAGTTATGTTCTAATCCCGGGTTAATGGATTGGGGTTTATGAATGCTTCGACATGTATATATATATATATCTATATATATATATATATGTGTGTGTGTGTGTGTGTGTGTGTGTGTTGTAACCATAAAAGGAATATAATGAAAAATCAAGCTGGTAGTCCCGATTTTGGATCCAGGGGAAAATCTCGGTGTATATCTGTTCTATTTTTTATTCTCTTGCTATTGTTTATTTTCTGTTTTTAAGATTTGTTTGCAGATAATTTCTTTATAGGGTTAAAGCCTACATTTGGTTTCAGATTTGTTTCTGCTTCAAGGGGATGACTTTGCTGCTGAGGTGTTTTTTTTTCTCGGGCCTGTGGTATACCCTGTTCGGTGGGAGATCTGTGGGATTGATTCTTGCGGTGAAAGAAGATGGCGAGCAGTGGAAATATAGAGATTGAGAAATTTAATGGTTAGAGTTTTGAGTTGTGGAAGCTCAAGATGGAGGATCTACTGGTGGATAAAGATCAGTGGATCACGGTAGATCTGGTTACTAAACCAACAAAAATGTTAGATGAAGACTGGAAGAAGTTGGATTAGAAGGAAAAGAGCACAATACAGTTGTGTGTCTCAGATTCAATATTGTTGAATGTATCTGGGGAAGCTACATCGAAGAATTTATGGGACAAGCTAGGGAATTTGTACCAATCTAAGTCTCTGGTGAATAAATTGATCCTATGGAAAAATCTATATAACCTTAAGATGAAGGATGGAGACTTGGTGACAGAGCATATGAATGCCTTCAATATTGTGGTAAGTCAGTTGTTATCTAGTTTATATTAAAATCTCAGATGAAGATAAATGCATCAGTTTGTTGTGTTCTTTACCAGATTCGTGCGACAGTCTGGTTATTACAATAGCTAGCAATACAACTACCTTGAATTTTGATGACATTGTCTCAGCCTTGCTGTAGGAGGAAATGTGACAGAGAAATATGGAGGGCCAGAATGGATATGCCTTATCTGTACGAGGAAGGTCCCATAACAGAAACAAGAATAAGGTTTCGAGTGGGAGATATAAATCTAGGGGGAGATCTAAATCTCCAGGAAAGTTTGTAAAGGTGTGCTGGAAATGCAGAAAGGAAGGGCACTACAAAAAGGATTCCAGATCTAAAGCTCCTCAGAAAGGAAAGGGATCTGATGATGCTCCTTCTGCAGAGGAAAAAACCTCCTTGGATGAAGGCGGGGATGTGTATTTGGCTTCTTCTTCAAATACACATGTAGATCATGAGGCATGGTTGATTGACTCAGGTGCATCCTTTCACTTCACTCCCCATAGGGAGTGGTTCTGCGAGTATGAGAATTATGATGGTGGTGATGTCTTCTTAGGGGATGATAGGAAGGCTAAAATCATCAGACATGGAAAATTCAAGCTGAAGCTAAAAGGTGGAAGGAATAGAACACTTCCTAGTGTTTTTCATATTCCTACATTGGCCAAAAATATGATTTCTGTAAGAAATATGGATGATGTAGGTGTAAAAACAGTGCTCTAGAAAGATACCTACAAGATGGTTCGGGGAGAATTGGTATTAATGCGGGGAGTTCGGATTGGAGCTCTTTACAAGCTTCAGGATAACGCTATTATTGATGGGTGCAACAGTTCTGTGGTTCCTAAAAGTGGAGCAGAAATCCTAGCGGTCTCTGGAGAAAATACCATACTATGACATCAAAGGCTTGGACATATTGGAGAGAAGGGCCTTCAGATACTGCATGTAAATGGTATAGTAGAAGGAATGTCTAATTTCTCTCTAGATTTTGATTTCTGTGAACATTTTGTATATGGGAAGCAGAATTGGGTGATCTTTCCTTGTAGTGCTGAGAGGGAAAACAAGATATTAGAGATTGTGCACAGTGATCTGTTTGGACCTGTGTCGGTTCCATCACTCAGAAAATCTGTGTACTATGTCTCATTCATAGATGACTTCTCAAGAAATACATGGATATATTTCTTGATGAATAAATTTGAATTCTTTGACATATTTAAAGAATTTAAGGCTTTGGTGGAAAACCAGACAAAGAATAAGATAAAGGTACTGAGGACAGATAATGGTGGGGAGTTTTGCAAGAAGGAATTTGAAGAATTCTGTAAGAAGTGTGGTATAGAATGATAAAAGAATAATCCATACACACCTTAGAAAAATGAATTTACAGAAATAATGAACAAAACGTTGATGGAAAAGACAAGAAGCATGGTAAGTGGTACCAGGTTAGGAAAGGAATTCTAGGCAGAAGCAGTGGAGACTACATGTTACCTGGTTAACATATCACCTTCATCAACATTGGAGGATAAGACTCCACATGAGGTATGGACTGGTAGTAAACCCTCTCTTTCACATCTAAGGGTATTTGGATGTGATGCATATTTACATGTTCCAAAGGATAAAAGGATCAAGTTGGATAATAAATCTCAAAGGTGCATCTTTATTGGGTATAAGGATGGTTTAAAAGGTTACAAGATTTGGAACCTAGAAACAAGGCAGGTTGTGTAAAACTGAGATGTGGTGTTTAGAGAGGTGAAATATGTTGTTAAACATGAATTCCTACCAAAGGAACATGAGAAGATAGAGTTTGAGCTAAAGGAGGATGAATCAGACTCTACAATAGAAGAAGATTCAGAAGAGGAAGAGCCACAAATTCCAGCTATAAGAAGATTAGTTCGGGAAAATAGGTAACCAGAAAGGTATATTCCATTTGATTTATGTTCAAATTTTGATTTAAATATAACTGATGATGATCCCAGAACTATCAAGGAGGCAGTAGATTCAAAGGATGGAAAACTCTGGAAGGAGGCCATGGTTGATGAAATGACATCCTTGCACAAAAATGAGGCATGGGATCTGGTGGAGTTTCCAACTGGAAGGAAGCCCATCGGGAGAAAATGGGTGTTTAAGAAGAATATGAATGTAGAAGGAAAGGTGGAGAAATAAAAAGCTCAATTGGTAGCAAAAGGTTATTCCCAGGTGCTAGGAATTGATTTTGGTGATATTTTTTCTCTTGTCGCCAAGGTTACTTCTATTAGATTACTTTTATATGTTGTTGTTTCCTTTGATTTTGAGGTAGTACAGAAGGATGTGAAGACAAAATTTCTTCACGGGGATCTGGAAGAGGAGATATACATGAAGAAACCTAAAGGATTTATGGTGAAGGGTAAGAAATAACTGGTATGCAGGTTAAAAAAGTATCTGTATGGATTAAAATAGTCACCAAGGATGTGGTATCATAAATTTTATACCTATATACGGGGACTTGGCTTCACCAGAAGCAAAGAGGATCACTATGTGTATTTTAAATTAATTGGTGACCATGTTATTTATTTGGTCTTGTATGTGGATGATATGTTGCTGATTGGAAATGACAAAGAAATTATCCAAGTTTTGAATACCCAACTGTTCTCCAAATTTGACATGAAGGATCTTGGTGCTGCAAACTATATTTTGGGCATGGAAATTAAGAGAGATCTGGAAAAGAGTAATCTTTGGTTAAACCAAAGTAAGTATGTCAAGACAATATTGCAGAGGTTTAATATGTAGGATAGTAAACCGGTGAAGGTTTCTATTCCTGTAGGTGTAAATCTATCTGCTGAACAATGTCGCAAGACACAAGAAGAAGAGGAGGATATGTCCCGTGTTCCATATGCAAGTGTAGTGGGTAGCCTGATGGATGCAATGGTCTGTACTAGACCAGAAATTGCACATGTAGTGGGAGTATTGAGCAGGTTTATGTCAAAAAAAGGGAAGGAGCATTGGACAACAGTGAAGTAGGTTTTCAGATATTTGTGTGGCACTAGTGATTATGCTTTGTGCTACCTGGGAAGACTAGGATTGGATATATTTTTGGATATTTGTTTTTGTTGATGTAGACTGGGCTAGAGATATGGACCAAAGAAGATATGCAAGTGGGTATTTGTTTAGCCTATTTGGAGGTGCAGTCAGTTGGATGAGTAAAACACAGTCTTTAGTGGTTCTTTCAACTACAGAGGTAGAATACATGGTAGACACTCATGCAAGCAAGGAAGAAGTTTGGTTGCAGAGATTGTGTTCAAGTATGGGGTTAGTGCAACGAGCTATAAGTATAGATTGTGATAGCCAAAGTGCAATTTTTTTTGGCTAAGAACCCTGCTTATCATTCAAAGACAAAGCACATTGATGTTCAATATCATTGTGAGAGATATGGTTGAGGATAAAATGGTGTTGTTGCTAAAGGTGGACACTTTGAATAATGTTGCAGATGCATTGAAGAAATCTGTGAGCACTCAAAAGTTCTCTTGGTGTAGAGAAACAATGGGTGTTGTAGAGCTAGACTGATGACTAAGCTCTCCCGTGGCCCCCTGTGGAAAGAAAACAACAAGTGGGAGAATGTTGGGTATGTGTTATATTCTTTCCACGATTAGTCAAAAAAAAATTTGGACCCTATTTTTCGGTGGGCGGACCCACCCATGGTTTTTTGCATGGGTTTGCACATGGTTTTGGGGCATGATGGTTTTCAGCCCCTGGTATTTTGTAGATTCGGTCAAGGGAACTATGGTTATGTTCTAATCTAGGGTTAATGGATTGGGGTTTATGAATGCTTCGGCATGTGTATATAATTGTTGTAACACTAAAAGGAATATAATGAAAAATCAATCTAGTAGTCCTGATTTGGGATCCAGGGGAAAATATTTGTGTATATTTGTTCTATGTTTTATTCTCTTGCTATTGTTTATTTTCTGTTTTTAAGGTTTGTTTGCAGATAATTTTTGTACAGGGTTAGACAACAAGAATATGTTTGAAGGTGACATGAAAGCTCAGATATCTGTCTCGATGTTTATACGAAGTCTTATATCATTCATGTAGAGAAACTAATGATATTCAATGTTGCTACGATGTTGCAAGTTTGGTATGATGACAGTGACATGACAGTTCAGTGCTATGCTATGTATTGAAGAAAGTAGAGGTGGAAGAAGAATCATAAAGAAGGCTAACTGTCTTGAGAATCTTGTGTCTATGTCTTGGAGTGGCTTATAGGTCAAGTCTTATGGTCTTGGTATTCATTAATTGGAATCTCTATAAGAAGAATTTGTGCGGGTTTCCCTCTCATAGAGTGAGAGGTTTTGGACCTAGATCATAGCCTGCATGATGTGTGTCTTGTCTATTTTATGTTCATGCATTGGTTATTTTTTGATGAAGAATAACACTAATAACTTAACATGAAGAAGATCCTAATCTGCATAACTAAAAATGAATTTAGAAGTAATAACTAATAAAGAGAAATCTCCTAAATAAAATGCCCTAGATTTCTCAACACATAGAACATACTCTACTCCATTCAAACATGGGACTCCTTCTGGTGTAAGCCAAGTTTTATTAGCGATTGTTTCCCTTTGATCTACCTTCGAGCGATTAAGTTGTTTTTTAAGGAGCCCTACTATGATACCAATTGAGGGAAACAATGTTAATACTAAGAGGCAGGGGAGGGGGGGTGAATCAATATTAAGGATAATTTAACTTTTATTCCAGTTTGTATTAAACATTCAAACTTGGAAATAATTCATGTGAGTAATCAACAACCAATTATAATAGCAACATAATAGTAAATAAATGCATCAACACACACCATGAAAAGCATACACATTGGACATGAAGGTTTAACATGGAAACCGTTCCAGTAAAAAAACCACAAAACCTTATTTGCTATTTGATGTAAATATGAACTCCTACTCTATTACATCAATGTTTTTGAGATACCACTCAAAGGAAGCACCAAATCCCTTTAATTTTTTTCTATAACCCACTAGTAGGAAGCACAAACTCCCTTCTTCTGTAGACACTTGATCAACTTACTAGAAGCACCAATTGAAGCACCAAATTCATGGATTTGTTACATTTGTTAGGTCCCTATAATTTGGCAGATTGGCAATGACCAAATAGACAAGGGTAACGTCAAACCAATCTTTGGAGTCCTAGGACCTAGCCTTCCTAGACTCAGAGAGGGCTCTCTCTATATTTGATAAAATATATGACTTGTTTGCTTTAGTTAAAGTGATAGGGTTTGTTTGGTTGGGTAGGTTGTCAAGTAGAACAGATATAGTAAGAGAAATTCAAACCATTAGGCTATGGGGTTTGTGAAAGGATTAAAAAGGAAAACAATGATTCAAGGGTGTTTCATAGGGCAAGCTAACAAAGCCAAATGTATCTTAGTAGCTTATGTGAGTGAAATGAACATTAAATTTCGGAACATAGTAGGTTTAAAGGGAAATTAAGAATCCTGTAACAAACACCATAATAATAAGGGCTTTCAAGATCAATATGATTAAGAAATAACCAAAGGACAAGGCACACCATAAACTTCTCTGGTCAAACTTCACCAAGTAAGCTTAAAAACAACTATCCAGCAAACCCTAGAGAGCAAGGAACTCCTAAATTCTTTAGTTATTCAGCTTTAGAGAAAGAAACATTCAAGATAACACATTAGTAATGATTAAAGAGCAGGGAACTCCTAATTTCCTTAATAAAACCATAAAATACCTTCAAAGAGACTATTCAAGATGGACTAAAGGACAGCGCAAACCATGAACTTCTTCATCCAAACCCTAATGAGTAAAATTCAAAGAAAAGGCCTAAAAAACAATGTTTTAAGCTACACCAAAGGACAGGGCATACCATAAACTTCTTTGGCTAGAATCCATTAAATTAATTTCAAGGAAAACAAGCTGAGTGGAACTAGAGAGAAATTAATAATTATCTAATCAAACCTAGGAGAGGAAAACATTAGAGCAATAGAAGCAGACAGACTTAAGGTGCCTCTAATAGCATATCTTAAGCTAAATTTTCTATTCTATTGCAAGAGAAATATGCAACAATATGAAAAAAGAAGGGAAAAATTAATAAATTAGGAAAACATCAACATTAACCATGTTCATGAATATTACGAATATTCTTGCTCCATTGATGCTCCATCCAAGACAAACACAAAGCTCCAAAACCAATTTCTTCATAACTCCAAGTCTATGTGTATTGAAATCAACAATCAACCAACAACCAACCCTCAACAATGAAGCATACATGCAGTATTTAACTACAAAATGAGAAGGTAAACCCTAAATAGGGTATCAAATGTCATTAATCACACATTTAAGGAACTTTGACCTTTGAGACCATGCAAGGCCCAAGGAAAAATATCCCAAACTCATTAAATGCTAAAATAAATTCTAATAATAACTCCTCAGCTAATTTTGGAGATATTTGTCCTTAAAGCCTTCAAGATATCTTTTTCAATAACTTTTGATGTCTTTTTTGACTTTCTGGCAAGGTCACATCGCCAAGGTACAAGGGCACAGTGCCATGTCAAACGCGTAGCGCCAAATTTGGAAAAATCACCTATTTTGCAACTGAGATTTGGAGGCCTTCCCAGTGTCCAAATGAGTTCCATGATAGCTCATTGGAAAGCCTGTCCTATCTCGTTTCCAAATTTTCCTTTAGTTTTTAGAATGGAGTCCATTTACCTAGTTAAAAATCCATTCTCCCAAGACTTCTTAGGGGGCAGCGCAAGTGCTGAAAAGAGGGCAGAAAGGTGTTTTGTAGGTGGTTTTTGGCCCTTTTGAGGGACCAATTCTGCTCCAAATGACCTGAAATTTTTTTTGGATGATGTAATTTACATGAATATCATGAATATGCAAGCCATTTTTAATTTAAGTGCCCCAACCATTTGGCCCTTTTTTTCTGCTAGCTAAACAGTCAAAAACTCAAAATTTGCACCAAGTGCCAAAATTTGGAATTTACCTTGTTGATCATGGTTGGGATGCCTGGAGGGATACATTAGCAAGGATTTCAAGATTTTACTTCTCCTTTGCCTCATTTTGTGCTTGAATCTTTGCAAGGTCTCTTTTGAGCTTGGGCCTTGCAATTTTGTTCCTCATGGCATAATGTCTTGTCATCTTCTTCTGCAGATCAATTTCTATTTTAGCCTTCTCAAGTTGACCCTATAGGTGCACATTAGCTCTCTCTAGCCAAGATTATCTGTCATATCTGATATCCAGGGTAGGCAGCTCACTCGTTGTCTTTTTCTCTCTTTTCTAGGCTAAAGCTTTCTTCAACCCAATTGTCCTTGGCCTCTTCATAGGCAGTTGTTCTTCCTCATCCTCACTGTCATCAAGAGTGCCCAAGGTATCATCTAGCTTAGCCTTGACCTTTCCAACCTTTTTCCGAGCTTTGATAGCTCTAAAATCACTGATGACTTTCTCTATCTCTAACTGCTGGTTTTCTACCTCAAGGAAGTTGATCACATTATTTGCCTTGCCAAGATTGGTTTGTAGCTCCCTAATCTGGGCATCCTTTCTCTTGATCAACATGTTTGTAATCCTCTCCTCATCCTCACTCTCAAGGTCAAAAAGTTTAAATTACTGTTCAGTTTCAGCTCATCTTCCTTCTCTTCAACAATGACCTTTTCCTTACCTTTGTCAAGTTGTTTTGTTGATGTAGAAGGCATGGCCCCTTGCCTCGTAAGGGAAGAAAACACATCCCTGTAGCCTCTTTGGTAGTTCAAAGGAAGTGGATCAATGTTACTCATCTTAGTTCCATCTGTCTCACTTTCCTCATCACTTTTTGATGCCGTGGTGTCATAAGATGAGGGTGAAGGGTTGTGGGAAGGTGATGAAGGAGGATCATCACAAGGAGAAGGAATGTGAGTGAGTGGATATGTAGGAATAGCAAGAAGTGATGGAGAAGTAAGAATGGGAGGATGATATGAGGAAGGTATATATTGCTGATGATGGCCTTGTGGAGCAGTAAAAACATCATTGGTAATGAAGGTCTCCCATGGAATCTATTGTAGTTGGTGCATAATTACCATCTTGATAAGAGAATGATGGAAAAGGCTTTGCATCTACTGAGGGTAGTTTCTCGTTTTCACTATGTATGACATTTTATCAATGCTTTGGTAAAGATAGTATGGTATATGGAGCATCCTCACTCTAGTAAAATGCATAAGCAACCTGATGTGGTATGAGTAAAGACGGGAGAACCTTCCCGCACAAGTAAAATACTTAATTATAATCTTCATCATACGTGCATATCTATCAAGCAGGTGATAAAAAGAAAATATGGATTTGTTGTGGTCTTTATACCTGGGCTTAAGGTATGGCTTAAAGTAACTCATGTCAAGGTTAGCTTCTTGAACCATTTCTCCCCTACACTAGGTATGCCTGTGGCATTGGAAATGGAATCTGTAGACAATTCAAAGGTGACCCCTACAAGATCAACTTGTTTGTCATGCAAGTTAATGATATATAGTCTAGTTAGCTCAGGGTGGTTTTGCACCTGCTGCACCTTTTCACAAAATTCATAGAAACCTACATGTTTGAAATAAGAAATAGTAAGGGGAGATGCCATGAGCTCTCTTGTATTGAGGGGTTCAAATCTATTTATCTTGCCTCCCTTGTGATCATGCCTCTTTAGCATCTGTGCCTCCATACCATTGCCTTCATCCTATAACATTGTAAACTCTACTTTTATAAAACTCTGAAGTGTAAATGGAAATGAGATGAAGAAAATTTAGACTTGCAAATGAGGGAATGAGTGAGTGAGGGTATAGGTGTATGAGAATGAGTGAGAGGAAAAACAATTCAATGAAAACCCTCTAGCTGTGTAATTACCCTGTCTATCACTTACACTCTGTATAGGAAGATGAAACGAGGTTTAAACAATGATCTCCAACTTGAAACTTAGGGTTTTATTAGGGTTTCATTCCATTCAATAAATGATGACCAAAATAGTTTTAAGATGAGCTCATGTCATGTACTTACCTCTTCCCAGTGCCTTAGAAGAATTTGGAGGAAATTTTAAAGTGTTTTGAAGTGGTTTGAATGGTTGGAGGGCTTAGAAACCCTTCCTGTCCAAGGGCGCAGTGCAATAGTTGAGGGTGCAGCGCCAGGCTGAGCGCGCATCACCAGTTGCTGAGGGTGCAGTGCCAAGAGAAAGTTGCACTGGGTGTGTCGAGTAAGAGCGCAATGCTCTGCCTGGTGCACAACACCACTTCCCAAGCATGAAATTCCTTCACAAATTGAATGGAGGAGAAATTCCAAGCATGCATCACTAGCTTCTAGGGGTGCAACACCAGTCTAAGCACCCAACACCAAAATAATTTGCCCAAATTCGCTTATAAAAATCACAAATTTTTCTCTCTTGAGTGCTCTTGGTATTTTGAAAAGCAAGAATGATTCATTTGAAATGTGAAATGGGATTTTATAGATGATAGGAATTTGATTTAATTATGAAAACCCACTTTCTAATGTCAAAAGTCCTTTTTCTTTTCTCACTAACCCTTTTACACTGTTTGCATGCAGGTTTGCTAAAGTGATGAATTTGACCTTTCTTTTGGTCATTTAGGCATGACAATATCATTTTGACACCTTTGGGATTTAGCCACATAGAAACATCTTCAAAAATCCTCTTTTGTTTCCACCATGGAGTTCAACTTATCTTTTCACCTTCTTTGACCACTTTCTTGAAAACCCTAAGTGTTTGCAGCTCTTTTGTAGAAATCATCAGTGTTGTCTTCTAAGTTCTCTATAGCCCTTTCAAGTTCATTCATTTCTATCTTGTTCACCCCACATTTTCCATTTTTATTCAATCTATTCTGACAGAATTTCTTCATGTTTGGCCTTATGTGCTTCCTCCATGTCATTTCTGCAAGGGATCATTGTTTTGGCACTCAACTGGACCATCAAGTGTATAATCCCTAATTCTTTACAAGACCAAGTTGTTTCCCTTTTCTTGGCTGTAAGTTGTTTTCATTTAGGATTATACAATCTACCTTATTAGTACCTTCTGCTGACACAACTTCCAACACTCCTATAGAAGTGCCAAACTTTGTCCATTTTTCTCATTTGCAGACTTTGAACTGATGAGGTAATCTTATTTGGAAATATTTTATGTCCTTCTTGAATAACCATGTCTTGAAATTCTATTACATATGAGCTAGATTCTAGAAAATGAAAATCAGTTCCTGAAACATCCAATGATGACCTTAAAACATGTAAAAACCCTAATGACCTAGTGGGAGGGTCCTTCGACCTGATTTTGACTGGAATTTGACTTGGAGGCTTCTCAAGTGAAAACAAAGTATTGTCAAAAGTGATGTATTGAAGATCCAAAATCTGATGTACTTGATTTATCTAAAGAGCCTACAAAAATAGTTTTGAGACCATCAATGCTTGAGGGACCTGGGGAACATGGGAATGAGTTAGCTATAGGAAAACCATAGAGGGAAGGTGGAGTTCAGTGACAAGGGGAAAATAGGGCAATGAGGTCATAGGCAGGGAAGGAGGATGAATATGAGAGATATAAGCCAATAAGGAGTTTTTAGGAGCAACAGGGTGACCATGAAATGGCAAGCTGATAGAATAATGAAAAAGTTTCTATAAGGATAATGAAAGTAGTGAGATTTCTGAAACTCAAGATATTCATGGAATATAGTTTTCAGAAATCTATAAACACCCTTTAGTCATCCAAAGATAGTGAAAGATACTGATGACTAACAGTGGCTCCACTTGGGGAGGGAAGCTCCTTTCATGAGGTGTCAAGAACCTCAGATCTCAGATCTCTGATTTTGTAGATGAGGTGCCTTACATGCTTACTGATTTTTTTCCTTTTGCAATGTTGATCTTGTTGTTGTTCTTGGAAGCTGTGATATTAATCTAAAAAACATGTTTTCTTCAATATCACCACTACCTACCCATCATACTTTTCCTAACATTTTTTCTCCATTTGGGTGCATTTGGATTGGCAAACCCTGAACATTATCTTTTCTTTTGAAAGCATAAAAACTATCTACTTCAACCCTTATCACTTCCAAGAGCTCAGATTAGACTAATGAGCTCTTTTTATTCTCTACCTAATCTACTTATCTGTCAAGGTTAAGCATTTTGACAGATTTTCATTCTCTAAGCTATCAACATAAAATTCAAAACATGACCAAATCAAGGTTAGGTAGTTTGATTTGTCATGAGCTATGGCATCTTGGACAAGTGGCACACATATTTTATTTTTGTACAATTAAAACTTAGAAACTTGAGGGCTCATAATTTAGAGTTTGTTACCTATCCCTCTCATTTCTCTTTGGTTCAGATTTAAGCTTTGGGAACCGGCATCTTTTCCTAACCTAGTATACTGATGAGCCAAGTTTAAATGGTTTGGAAAATCTTGCTTTTCCAACTTATCAGTAGAAATTTAAAACATGTTCAATCATGGTTAGGCTGTATGACTGAACAAGACTTTTCTTTCTCGAAGTAGTGGCATTTAGACTTGCACACTTTCAGACATATTCTTTTTTGGTATGGGGCTTTACCTCTTCTTTTTATCTGTCCTCTTTTCTTATTTTCTTTGTTTTTGTGTTTTCATTTTTCTGATCTTTTACTCAAGAAATGTTATGTACAATGAACAAAGCTTTAAACTAAGAACTTGAACAAAAATAGTTCTTGAGAATCCTGCCATTGACAGGACCTCCAAATAGCTCTGTTCCATCCATTTCTTGTAGGAAGAATGTATTGTTACCTCTTACTGAATGGATGATATATGGACCTTTCCATAGATTTTCAAATTTTCCATGCTTGCCTTTGTCATCTCTTCTTGAATCCCACTTCAGCACTTTGTCCCCAATCTGGAAATCATTTTCCTTGGTCCTCTTATCAAAAAATTTCTTGATACTCTCTTGCACTGCTTGTGTTCGGTTGTACACTTCTTCCCTTGATTGTTGCAAATGAATGGTTTGGTCCAACTTCCTTTGCATATACTTCTCTTATGATTTTACCTCTTGGAGGATCTTCATCACTAGGATTCCAAAGGATGTTGGAAAAACTGCATCCATGCCATACACTAGCTAATAGGGAGACATTTCAATTGATTTCTTACTTGTTAACCTGTCTGGCCATAGTGCATGCACCATTTTTCTATTCCATGACTTTTTGTTCTCTTCCAACAACTTCTTGATGATGTTTACCAAAATATTGTTAGAGGACTCAGCTAGCCCATTACCTTGAGGGTAATAAGCTGTAGAATTCCCTAATGTGATGTGATACTTATGGCAAAATTCCACCATTTTCTTGGACTTAAATGCAGCAGCATTATCAGTGATGATCTTTCTCGGGCAACCAAATCTGGACAGAATATTATTTTCAAGGAATTTGATGATTACTAAGTTGGTGGCATTCCTTGAAGGGATGGATTCTATCCATTTGGTGAAATAGTTAGTTGCAGTGAGGATCCATTTGTGTTGGGCAGAGGAAGCAGGGTGGATTTCTCTAATGAAATCTGAATCCCACTGTTGAAGAGGAGTTTCAACATTGATAGGGTGTAAAGGAAAAGGTAGTAGTTTCCTCTTTCCCTCAAAGATTTGGCATTTAAGGCAACTCACTACTAGCTTGTGGATACTAGGGAAAAGAGTGGGCCAATAGAAACGAGCTCTAAGGATTTTGTTGGTAGTATTTTTCCAATAGATATGACCTCCACACTCTCCTTCATGAAACTCATGCATGATTATGTCTACATCATCTTCAAGTAAACATTTAAGCAAGATATGAACAAAAATTTTCCAATATAGAGCTTTATCTAGGATGCAAAAATTTACAGCCTTTTGTTTCAAGAAACTAGCCTTAGTTTTGGACAAACCAGGAGGAGCATTCAGATTAAAAAACACATGTAATATGTCAGCATACCAGAGTGAGTTCAAAAATGCCTCTTCAATAGGTGGAGTCACCAGCTCCTCATGTTCATCCAAGGAATGTATCATGTTTATGTCCAATGCTTGAAAGTTTGCTTCAGCCATCAGTTTGGCCAGTCCTTTCCCTTTGATTAGCTTGGTGGGCTTGATTTCCAAATCATACTCTAAGATGACAGCAACCACTTACCTCTTTTACCATCAAGATCCTAAGTTAGAATGTCCTTAACAACTACATGAGGAACAAAAGCAATGACATGTGAATGCAAGATGTAAACTTTGAAATATTTTAAGGCTTTGATTAAGGCAAAAGCTTGTTTTTCCATGATGTTATATTTCAGAGGTGCATCTCTTAGTGCCTTGCTGAAGAAAGATATGGGCTGTTCTTGTCCCATTATGTTCTTTTGTAGCAATATTGCAGCAATTGTGTGTTCTGATGCAAATGAGAAGATGAAAAAGTCTTTGGTAAAGTCAGGGATTATTAGAACTGGTGTTTAATTAAGTGCTTGTTTTACCAATTCAAAGGATTTATTTGCTTATGTGGTCCATTTAACTCCCATTTCTCTTTTCAGCATGTTTGTAATGTTTCTTAGGAGTTCAACAAGGTTTGGTATGAAACTTCTTAAGAAATTGATCTTTCCAATGAAGGATTATAGTTCTTTGATGTTTCTAGGGTGGCTGATCTACAATATACCTTCAATCATTTTTGGGTCTATCTTGATTCCCTCTTCAGATATAATATGGCCTAAAATTTTTCCCTCTTGAAGGCCAAATTGAGTTTTCTTAGGATTTAAGGATAAACCATACTTTCTACACTTTTCAAAGACTTTTCTTAAGTGAGCTAGGTGTTCTTCATCAGTTTTTTAGTAGACAGTGATGTCATCAAGGTATATCACAATGAAGTAGCCTATTTCTTTGGAAAAAGCAGTGTCCATGCCTCTTTGGAAAGTGACCCTGGAATTCATTAACCCAAAAGGCATTTTGACATACATGAAGGTGTTCCAAGGTGTAGTGAAATCTATTTTGTGATGATCACTTAGAAGTACTAGCACTCGATTATACCCTGAAAAAACATCAAGCAATGATATTATTTTGGAACCCACAACCCTTCGCAGTATATGATCCATCTTAGGTAAAGGGTAGTTGTCTTTCAGGGAGGTTTTGTTCAAATTTATAAAGTCTACGCACAACCTAATTTCTCTTGTCTTCTTCATCACTGACACAGGGTTTGAGACCCATTCTGAGTACTTGAGGGGGAATATTATTCCAGCATCATACATATTTTTGATTTCTTTCTCAACTACAGGCATTATGACAAGGTTTATCCTACGCAAATTCTACTTGAATGGTTTTTGGTTTTCCTTGAGAGGAATCTTGTACTGAATGAAGTTTGTGTCATAAGACTTCAGGTCCTCATAGCCCCATGAAAACACATCCTTAAATTCTTTGAAAAGCTCAATGTATTTCTGTTTTATAAAAGCTGGTAGTGTTTTGGATAATTTTATCATCTTAGGTTCCTCTTCATTGCCTATGTTTCATTCTTCTACATTTGTTTTGGTGGATTCCATTTTAGGATTCCTAGCAACATCATTGAAATCAAATAGCTCTTCTAAGGGGGCAAGACCTCTTGGAAATAATTTATCTTGTAATTGCAATACCTTAAGGTTTTTTTGATCCATTTATTCAAACAATTATGCCTCAAGAGGGTGTTCTAGCAGGTTTACATCAACATCATAAGGTAGCTCTGTATTGTGGGTTTGTTCCTCATCAGAGAAGTCTTCTTCATGATATAATTTTGGTTTTGGCATTTCAAATTCATTTTTGGATTGCAGGAAGTCTTCAATATGTTTGTCACCTTCAAATACTTGCCAATAATTTATGTTATCCGAGACTATAGGTTTGTTTTTGACCTTTAGCATGTATTGTTCATTGGCATGAGGTAGTTGGCAAGTGCTGGCAATGAAGGCTAGTTAATTTTCCAGGCTGTTTTGAGTTCTTGGAATAGAGGTAAGTTCATATTTTTCAAATTTTTTGAGGAGGTATAGGGAAACATTCCTATATTTTCTTAGCCTAGGGTTTTTGGCTGAATATTCTCCTTTAATTTTCCTAATGATCAATTTGGAATCTCCTTGAACAGAAATATTCTTGGCTCCTATGTTTTTCAACCATTGTAATATTAAGAGAAGAGCTTCGTACTCAGCAATATTGTTTGTACATGGAAAATATAGTTTGTAAGAGTGACCTTCATTGGTGTTGTGTATCAAAACACTTTCTCCTGAACCAGATTTGCCACAAAGAGCCATCAAAGCTCATGGTCCAAAGTGTTTCAAGTTCAGATTCACCATTATGTTGTTGTTCATGGCTACTAGGGTTTTGGCTATCATGTTCTTGATTTTGTGTTTGGTTTTATTGTTTTTATAGGTCTAGATTTCCCTCTTTTTCATTTACTTGTTCATTAATGTCAGCTACATTATACAAGATAAATGAGTCAAGGTCTGAATGGGTAGAATAGAGAGGGGTGTTGTTTGGCCTATCTTGGCTTCTTACCATGTATTTCATGTGAGATTCTATGTACAATATTATTCTTTGGTTAAATAATGGAATGGTAGCATATGTCATGTCCATTTTGAGGTTTACTTGGAGTTTGGCTCCCCATGATCTAGATAAAAGCATGCCATACTTTGGGGGAATGTCAGCCACTACAATGTCCATGACTAGGCTCTTGGCTGGTATTTGTGCTAGATTGACACATAGATCTTTGATCAGGCCCAGACATTTAACTCTACTTGAATCAAAGGAGTACAAGTATTTGTATGGTTTGGTTATTTCAAGGCCTAATCTCTCCATAACTACCTTTTTCATGAGGTTGTGTGAAGCACCAGAGTCTAGCATGGCATTGTGTAAGATTTTGTCATGGATGTTCAAACTGACATAAAATGGAGGCACGAGTGCCTCTTGGAAATTTCCTTCTACCTCTGGTCCAAAAAACAACTCTATCTTGTGCTCAGTTAGATTTAGAGTATCACTGTCATTTCCTATGTTTAAAGCCTTCAAAAATTGAGATCTATATAAATCTTGAGTCACTAGTTCAGTAAGGGGTATGAATATTTTGATTTTGGAAATTTCTCCCTCAATACTGAATGGTGTTTGTGTTCTTGGCATATTTACATCAGTTTTATCATACATGGTATTTTAAACAACTTTAGTTTGTTGATTTTTATTTGGAATGTCAATTAAAGCGGTTTTTTCAATGCCACTAGTTGATGTACTAGGGCAGCTTTGGTCACCATCATGTTGGTTGATTTTGTTTTTTCTTTGATCAGGATTCTCAGCAATTATGTTGGTATTTTCTGTTGTCCTTTTAGGAATGTTTTGAGGGGTCTTCCTAGCAGAAATCTATGGTTTTTTCCTCTTGGGGATGTCTTGTGTTTTCCTACTTCTGAGGTCATACTGCCTATGAACCTCCATGATGGAATTTTCAAACCCTATTTTGTATTCTTCAGAATCCTCATATGTTCTTTCACTTTGGTTTGAGGAAAACATCATCCTCATAATTGGAGTCTACTAGATTGACATGATTTTCTTCCGGCTCCTCAGTCTCTCTTTCCTCTTCATCTACATAGTTTTCTTGGAAAGGAGGTCTGATTTGCTGGTCATTTTCTCTTTATCTTATTTGAGGGGGGTCCCTTATGAAGTTTTGTTTTCTATTTCTGTTTTGAGGGTTTTTTTTGTTTTCTCTTGGAGGTGCTCTTTCATTCAAGTTAATTCTATCCATCATCCTTTCCATTGTCCTAACTAGACTGTCAATTTTAGCATTAGATGTGGAGGCTATAGTTTCCTCTTTGTATGTAACCTTTTTCTCTGCTCTCAATCTAGCCCTTTTAGCATTTAGGTTGGCTTCTACACTTACTTCTCCCCTTTGTATGTCTTCTAAGGTAAGGATATCTCTTTCTCTTAATTGATAAGACATGTCAGGATCAAATCCATCTGGAAATTTTACTAAGGCTAGGCCTTGTGGGGGTTTCTGTGGGGAGGGAGTGCATTTTATACACTATTGAACTTAGTGCAGTAGTCTTGGACACTTTCCCTAACATTTCTCTTAAGGTTATCATGATCTGATAGGGTTTGAAGAGGATTTTTCTTAGTCTCCCACTTCTTTATGAACATTTATTAAAGGGAAGGGAGGTCATGAATGTTGTTAGGAGTTAAGTTTTTGAACCATTTCTTTGCATCTCGTCCTAAAATTTTGGAAAACATTCTCATTTTTATGGTCTCCTCTTCTATTTCTTGGTAGTCAAAATCATCATTCATCTTGTCTACATGCTATTGGGTAGTTGTAGAATCATCTCCAGTAAAGTGAGGGATTTTAGATTGGTAGTCCTGTGGCATAGGCAGTAAAGGTTGTGGTAGTACTAGGGGGGCATACCATGCTGCTATGATAGGAGGTAATGGAATCCAAGGAGGATTTACAAGAGGAGGGTTTATGAGTGGGGGTGGAGGATGAAATGGAGTGGTTTTCAAAGTGGGTGTATGAGTGGGGGTAGCAGATGTACTTGGAACAACTAGTTTAGATTGAGTAGATTTGGATTGAAATGAGTCAAAGTGTTGGAGAAGCGGAAAATCAGGAGGAGTGGAAGGAGAGGCTTCTCTACTAGGACTCTGCTATAAGTTTGTAGGCTCAACGTCTATCTGGTCTATCCAATTTTGAGACTTAGTTCTGAATAAGTTTCTTTTATGATGTAAGTCAAATTGGGTATCTTGCAAGGACGTAAGGTTTTCAGGAACATAATTTTCTTTGTGAATTGGTCTAACAATAGTTGAGTCTTCATTCTTAGAAGTTTTTCTTAGGATTATTTCTGGGTCATCAAATATAGTAGGAGGGTTTTGTTCAGGGAGAGATCTGGTGCTGATTCTTTTTGAAGCCAGATTTCAGACCCACAACACAGAGAGGCTAAAATTTTTCAAGGGTTTTGAAAATAAACCAATCTATAATATCCCTAAAATGGGAACTGTCAGCAAGGCATGACTAGAAAACACATTTTCCAGGAATGGCTGCTACAGGATTTGAAACCAGTACTTGGATCCCTTATATTTTAGTATCTAAGTCCTAAATCCAAGAGGATGTCAAAAAAAAATCCTTCTAGGTGGGTTAAACAGATCTCCCACACCTAGTTTGCTTGAAAAATGCCCCAAAGGGGACTACAGCAACAACAAACAATTCTACTCAGAAAATAACGTAGTTTCACTAAAGAAAAGAAATAGGCTGATATGGAGGTTCAAAGATCAAAATTATAACAGTAAATTAGATTTACATTACAGCCCATACATTGTACAAGAGAAATAATAAGACTATACAGGAAAAATCCTCAGAAATGAGGTGCTATAACCACAAGAAAACTCTGCATAAACCTGACAGCGTTATTTTAATGGGATGAAGAAAAAGTTTATTAATACTAAAATCTAGAGCAGATATGTACATAAAAATAAAGATCTAATTCAGATCTGTGTACAAGAGATGCTCATATATACATTCCCCTTGGGGTTTTGTGCAAAACATGAAGCATAGAGAGTAGATCTGAGATCTAGAGTTGCAGATCTGCAGAAATATCCAGAAATTTATGAATCATAAAATAGAATAGTAGATTAGATCTGAAACAAACATGGATTGTATGGCCAATCCATGGATCACCTCAGTGAGAGGAAGAATCATAACATCGGAGATCTCTCCTCGAAAATGCAGACAAAACACCCTGCAACTGCAAGCTTGAAAATAACGCAGTTCAAGGATAGAAACTATGTTGTAGGCTCTGAGAATTATTTGGCCTGATGCCAAAGTTTGAATCTGAAGGTCAACGGCTAATGCACTCTTCCAGGAGGTTAAAATACACACTCACTGAGAAGAGGCACTCGTATAATCTAGATCTGAGCAGATCTAGTATTTCCACTTGCTGCAACTCACAAGGACAACCCAACCTCAATAGGATTAGTGTTGTAGGTGTAAGGTGAAGCTTGGCCCAATCTTGATAGTGGAAAAGACAAACAAGGCTCCTCCAAGAGCTGCTCAAGGAAGGAGGTGGGATTCCTAAATAGGAAAACCCCTAATGAGGAATGTCTCAGCAGATAATACCTTCAGAAATAATATCTTCAACAACCCCTTCATGCTGCTCTCCTCTTCGTTTTATAAGATTGGAGTCTTTTCAAACCCTAAACCACTTCATTAGTTTAGCCCCT
The DNA here is from genome assembly GCA_034641835.2 of Pinus albicaulis. Taxonomy (NCBI): domain Eukaryota; kingdom Viridiplantae; phylum Streptophyta; class Pinopsida; order Pinales; family Pinaceae; genus Pinus; species Pinus albicaulis. Next base: position 95,087,841 of record CM076571.1, on the reverse strand, counting down.
TTCACATGTAGAACCTCCATCTAGAACTGTGCTGTGCCTCAAGGAGGTTCAATGCATCTAGACTGTGTTGTAGATATGGTCATGGTTGACTTGGTCAAGCAATCAACCTCTTTCACACTCAAGTGTGTTTTATAAAATGGCCCAGATTTAGCCATGTTCACATTGGGGATTGATTTAATTTTCTATTTTCAGGAGTTTTACATGTCCTCCTTTACATTTTATTCATCAACATGAAATGCAAAACAAAACAAGGAAAAATAGAATATTCCCATTAGCTTGGGCTAATTGGGAATATTACAGTCCTCCCCTCCAAGATGTTGCTTGTCCTCAAGAAACTGATAAGGTGAGTGCCGCAATATCTCCCCTTCTTCTCTTGTGCCCCCCTCATCCAATAGTCTCCACCATTGCTTTATATTTTCCGCAATAGTTATGTCTTCCAATGGTCCCTCCCCAATGTGCAATTTGGCCTTTGGTGAATAAACCCAATGGCTATCATCATGAATAAATGGAAGGTCTACGTGGAAACCTTCTTACTGATCCATGGCCCCCTCAAGATAGAGGTGATGACAATCATGGGGAATTTCATCATCCATGAAAGACTTCCATCTCCATGCTATCATCCAAATGAAGTGGATCACCTCCCAGCATGGAAATCCATAGGAAAAATCCTCCCAATACATATGATAGGCATGTCCCAAACAAACATATGGCTCACCCTACAAAGAAACAAGTGGTCTACCATAGTGGCCGTATAATATCTCATGCTCCCATTGAAGCATGTAGTGCAAAAAGTGTGGGAAACTCCTTTTCCCAAGGACACATTCAACCAATTTGTCTCCCCTCCATCCATGTTCCAAATAGAGACAAGAAACATTTAAGCATATGGAATCAGAATTAGAGTCATGCTAGCTGCCATGTGCAATAATGGAGAAGGAAAATGGTCCCTCAAGTGCAACTAGTGTAGTTTTACTCCTAACTACCATTGAATATGATATGACAAGTGTTCTCCCCAACACTTGCTTGCTGCCCCATCCTTCTTGCATTCTTGGAGAAAGTGCATGATATTTTGTGTAAAGGAATCACACCATGAAGAGTATATCATCCCTCCAAGACCTCCCAAGGAATGGTCAACATCACTATTATTCATGGCCCAAAGTGGCTTATGAAGCCCATAAGAAAAGGTACCCCCTCTTGGAGCCAAGATCTGCACATGAGTGTTAAGAAAATGCAAGTATACAATAAACACATCATGAAGTTCAGCAATACAATGTTTATCATACACTTGTTTCAAATCAACAAGGTAGCTCATGGATGAGCTCCCTCTCACACTCAATGAATAAGGAGGTGGTAATGATAACTCTTCCCAAGAGTTATGTTCCTCCTCAAACAGAAAATGATCCATGCACTTCCTCATATGAGAGTGCACATCCTCTTTGAATTTCTCCCACATGAATCCATATAAGATAGTATGATATGCTTTAATGAAACTAGTGGGTTTTGAAAGTAGGATTTCATAGGTTGTATTAAGTAGTTTCTTCTTGAGCTTGGAGTCTCTAGCCAAATAGATCTGATCATAGGAATAAATGACTCCCTCAACTACCTTATACCTCCCATATGTCATTTTCCCATCAAGAACCTTACCTGTGAAAAGGTCATTGGAATATTCCATCAAAAGTTGGGAATCCCAATTTGGATCTAGGCTCCCCAACAATGGCAACACTGTAGACATCTGCAATGCAGCCCCTGTCACAACATGGCTCTCTTCCTTGACATGATTGATTTTAGAGTCACATGTTGGAGTACTACCAACTTCATTTTGCTTCCTCCTTCGCAGGTGATCTTGCTCAAGACAAGATTGAAGTAGATGGAAGTCAACCTCCCCTTGGAAAGTCCTTGTCTTCCAAAACTTCCTCAATGTAGCACATGCATGAAAGAGTGTTGATATCCCCTTATCACGTTCATAAATCTCCGCTGTGAAAGAAAATATCATTGGCTGCCTCAAAGATAGGGATTTTCCACATGAAATCATTCCCATGCCATCATAGACTTCTGAATTCTCCCTTTTCAGCACAAATAACTGAGAGGGAGATAGCAATGTCCAATCCATAAAATTGTTGATCTATCTTTTGAATCCATGAAAGATTCTTTGCACTGTGCTAGTTTCTCCCAAATATCCCTCCTTAGAAAAGCAAGAATATGCTTCCCATAGTTGAGAGAACACTTTAGTTTTCCTCCCATCAGGAGGTCTTCCCAGTGGAATGCCTCCATGTAAAGAGACATCAAGGCATAGAGCAGGATGTGTATATGTATGGACAGATTTTTCCTTGCCTTTCTTGCACAGATCCTCCTGCCCTCTTTGTGCATCAAACCTCTGAAGCAGAGAGGGGGGTATGCTCCTCATCAAGTGATGCTTTCCCTTTTTTGGTCCTTATTCTATCTTCAAGATCTCACCATTTGATGGTGATGGCACATGCTGCACATGGGTTGTGCCACAATCACCATATTGGGGATTCTCTGGGACTTCTTGCAAGAGTGCAAGAGTTCCTCTCCTTGGAGCCATTTCCCCTTCTTTCTCTCCATGAGGATCTAGATGTGCCCTTGTATTGAATGCGTTGACAGCCTCAGCCTCCTCTTCCTTGATCTTGCAAGACCCTTAGCAGTTTAAGTGATTTTCTCCCTTTGGCACACATCCTCCCTTCCTCTTCATGAAGAAGTTGCTGACAGAAAATTGTAGATTTGGTGATATGGATGAGTTCACATATACATGAGATGAGGACTTATAACTTTTCTCATTTATAGATCTTGTAGATCTTGTTGAGGGCTCTTCCTGCTCTTCCCTCTTCATTTCTTTGATGTCTTTTCTTATACCTCGCAGAGCTTGAGATAGAAGTTTTGTGAAACTTTTTTCTCCAGAAAAAAAGGTTTTACTCTAGTTTCTCTTGCATATATCCTCCTCCCAATGAGAAGAGTCGAAAATTCTTGAAGCTCATAGGTTGAGCCAAGGAAAGTTGCTCTGATACCACTGCAATATCACTAAAATGGGAACTGTCAGCAAGGCATGACTGGAAAACGCATTTTCCAAGAATGGCTGCTACAAGATTTGAAACCACCACTTGGATCCCTTATATATGAGTATCTAAGTCCTAAATCCAAGAGGATATAAAAAAAAAATCCTTCTAGGTGGGTTAAATAGATCTCCCACACCTAATATGCTTAAAAAATGCCCCAAAGGGGACTGCAGCAACAACAAACAATTCTGCTTAGAAAATAATGAAATTTCACTAAATCAAAGCAGTAGGCTGACATGGAGGTTCAAATATTAGAAGTATAATATTAAATCAGATTTACATTACAGCCCATACATTGTACAAGAGAAAGAATAAGACTATACAAGAAAAATCCTCAGAAATGAGGTGCTACAACCACAAGAAAACTCCGCATAAACCTGACAGCATTAGTTTAATGGGCTGAAGTAGTAGTTTATTAATACTTAGATCTAGAGCATATTTGTACATAAAAATATAGATCTAATTCATATCTGTGTACAAGAGATGCTCATCTATACATCCCCCTTGGGGTTTTGTGCAAAACATGAAGCACAGAGAGTAGATCTGAGATCTAGAGTTGCAAATCTGCAGAAATATCCAGAAATTTCTGAATCATAAAATAGAACAGCAGATCAGATCTGAAACAAACATGGATTGGATGCCCAATCCATGGATCACCTCAGTGAGAGGAAGAATCCTAACATCAGATATCTCTCCTCCAAAATGCATACAAAACACCCTGCACCTGAAAGCTTGAAAATAACACAATTCAGGGATAGAAATTGTACTGTAAGCTCTGAGAATGATTTTTCCTAATGCCAGAGTCTAAATCTGAAGCTCAACGACTAATGCACTCTTCCAGGAGGTTAAAAGACACACTCACTGAGAAGAGGCACTAGTATAATCTAGATCTGAGCAGATCTAGTATTACCACTTGTTGCAACTAACAAGGAAAACCCAACCCTCAACATGATCAACGTTGTAGGTGTAAGCTGAAGCTTGGCCCAAGCCTGATAGTGGAAAAGAAAAATAAGGCTCCTCCAAGAGTTGTTCAAGGAATGAGGTGGGATTCCTAAATAGGAAAACCCCCAATGAGGAAAGTCTTAGCAGACAATACCTTCAGAAATAATATCTTCAACAACCCCTTCATGTTGCTCTCCTCTTCCTTTTATAAGATTGGAGTCCTGTCAAACCCTAAACCACTTCATTAGTTTATACCCTTTCACATGTAGAACCTCCATCTGGAATTGTGTTGTGCCTCAAGGAGGTTCAATGCATCTAGACTGCGCCGTAGATATGGTCATGGTTGACCTGGTCAAGTGATCAACCTCTTTCACACTCAAGTGTGTTGTATAAAATGGCCCAGATATAGCCATGTTCACATTGGGCATTGATTTATTTTTCTATTTTCAAGAGTTTTACATTTCCTCCTTTACATTTTATTCATCAACATGAAATGAAAAACAAAACAAGGCAAAATAGAATATTCCCATTAGCTTGGGCTAATTGGAAATATTACACAATCTGTAAGAAGACTGAATTCACACGGTATGTAACTAGGCTTTATACTATTAGGATTGATTAATGCATTCCTGCGGGAGTCTATGAGAAACAGTGGAGTTACCAGGTCTATTGGAAAGACAGTGGAGTCACCAGGTGGATGATGCTAATTGTTTTGAAGATTTGTTTGTTGTCCACCATTAACAATTGGATACCAATCTAGAGATATTTTTGGGTTTTCTGAGTTCTTTGTGTAACAATAAAATTTTTAATGAGTGTTCACCAGTATGTTCGCCATTATGCTAGTATGGAAAATCAACCAGATATATTTTTTGGCTAACACTTGATTTATCTAAGTTTGACAGGGGATTTTTGAGTTTTGAAGGAATATTTAAGATGTTACTTACTCAGTCCCACCATGATAGCCATTATGTTAGGTCCCTGTAATTTGGTATATTGGCAATGACCAAATAGAAAAGGGTAACATCAAGCCAATCTTTGGAGTCCTATGACCTAGCCTTCCTGGACGCAGAGAGGGCTCTCTCTATATTTGATAAAAGATATGACTTGTTTGCTTTAGGATGATGATTTTAGGCTAGTTAAAGTGATAGGGTTTGTTTGTTTTGTTTGTTTGGTTGGGTAGGTTGTCAAGTAGAACAAAAAGAGTAAGATAAATTCAAACAATTGGGATATGGGTTCTGTGAAAGGCTTAAAAGGGACAACAATGAATCAAGGTTGTTTCATAGGGAAAGTTAACAAAACCAAATGGATCTTAGTAGCTTATGTGAGTGAAATGAACATTAAATTTGGGAACATTGTAGGATTAAAGGGAAATTAAGAATCCTTTAACAAATACCATAACAAGAAAGGCCTTCAAGATCACTATGCTTAAGAAATAACCAAAGGATAGGGCACGCCATAAACTTCTCTGGTCAAACTTCACCAAGTAAATTTAAAAAAAAAACTATCCAACAAACCCTAGAGAGTAGGGAACTCCTAAATTCTCTAGTTATACACCTTCATAGAAAGAAAACATTCAAGATAACACATTAGTAATGATTAAAGAGCAGGGAACTCCTAATTTCCTTAATAAAACTATAAAATACCTTCAAAGGGACTATTCAAGATGGACTAAAGGACAGGGCAAACCATAAAATTTTTTAGCCAAACCCTAATTAGTAAACTTCAAAGAAAAGGCCTCAAAAACAATGTTTTAAGCTACACCAAAGGACAGGGAAAACCATAAACTTCTTTCGCTAGACTCCATTAAATTATTTTCAAGGCAAAAAAGCTGAGTGTAACTAGAGAGCAATTAAGAATTCTCTAATCAGACCTAGAAGAGGAAAACATTAGAGCAATAAAAGCAGACAGACTTAAGGTGCCTCTAACAACATATCTTAAGCTAAATTTTCTATTCTATTGCAAGAGAAAGATGCAAAAATATGAAAACAGAGGGAAAAAATTACTAAATTAGGACAACATCACCATTAACCATGTTCATGAATCCTATGAATATGCTTGCTCCATTGATGCTCCATCCAAGACAAACACAAAGCTCCAAAACCAATTTCTTCACAACTCCAAGTCTATGTGTATTGAACTCAACAATCAACCAACAACCAACCCTCAACAATGAGGAATACATGCAGTATTTAACTGAAAAATTAGGAGGTAAACCCTAACTAGGGTTTCAAATGTCTTTAATTACACATTTAAGGCACTTTGACCTTTGAGACCATGCAAGGCCCAAGGAAAAATATCCCAAACTCATTAAATGAAAAAATAACTTCTAATAATAACTCCTCAGCTAATTTTGGAGATATTTGTCCTTAAAGCCTTCAAAATATATTTTTCAATAACTTTGGATGTCTTTTTTTGACTTTTTTGAAGGGCGTAGCGTAAAGGTACAAGGGCGCAACGCTAAATCTGGAAAAATCACTTGTTTTGAAACTAGGTTTTGGAGGCCTTCTCGGTGTCCACATGAGCTCCATGATAGCTCATTGGAAATCCTGTCCTATCTAGTTTACAAATATGAATTTAAGTTTTAGAATGGACTCCATTTACCTAGTCAAAAATCCATTCTCCCAAGACTTCTCAGGGCACAACGACAATGCTGAAAAGAGGGAAGAAAGGTGTTTTTAGGTGGTTTTTGGCCCTTTTCAGGGACCAATTTTTCTCCAAATGACCTAAAATGTTTTCTGAATGATTTAATTTCCATGATTATCATGAATATACAAGCCGTTTGTCATTTAAGTGCCCCAAAAAAAATCTTATCGCCAGTGGCGCTGCGCGTTTGGCCCTTTTTTTCTACTGGCCAAACAGTCAAAAACTCAAAATTTGCACCAAGTGCCAAAATTTGGAATGTACCTTATTGATCATGGTTGAGATGCCTGGAGGGATACATCAGCAAGGATTTCAAGCTTGTCATTCTCCTTTTCCTCATTTTGTGCTTGAATCTTTGCAAGGGCTCTTTTGAGCTTGGCCCTTGCAATTCTGTTCCTCATGGCATAATGTCTTGCCATCTTATTCTGCAGGTCAATGTCTCTTTTAGCCTTCTCAAGTTGACCCTCTAGGTGCACATTGGCTATCTCTAGCAAATATTCTCTATCATAGCTGATCTCCATGGCAAGCAACTCACTTGGAGTGAGCTACTCTGCCAATGCTGTCTCTTGCTCTCTCTCCCGGGCTAAAGCTTTATTCAACCCAATTGTCCTTGGCCTCTTCCTAGGAAGTTGTTCTTCCTCATCCTCACTGTCATAAAGAGTGCCCAAGGTCTCATTTAGCTTAGCCTTGGACTTTCCAACCTTTTTCCGAGATCTGATAGCTCTGACCTCACTGTTGGCTTTCTCTGTCTCTAACTATTGGTTTTCTACCTCAAGGAAGTTGATCACATTCTTTGCCCTGCCAAGATTGGTTTGTAGCTCCCTAATCTGGTCATCATTTCTGTTGATGAACATGTTTTTAATCCTCTCCTCATCCTCACTCTCAAGGTCAATAAGTTGAATTTCTTATTCAGTTTCATGCTCGTCTTCCTTCTCTTCAACAATGACCTTTTCCTTACCTGATTCGGATTTATGCAGGAACGTAACAGAATACAGAAATAACCATAAACATAGAAATACAACGGAAATAAGGCTTAATTTCATTAATATCAAATCACAGAAATATTCTTACAAACATGATGGAAATAAAATAGCTAGGGTGCTGGTAGCGAATCTCTGAGAAGAGATGTGGCGACTACAGACCTCTGAACTGTATTACAATGAGGCTTGAAGGCCTATTTATTATCGAGAAACAATGGAGAATTCTAAACATCCAAAAACATAACCCTAGGAGATGAACCGCCAAAAATATGGGCCCCGTTTGGGTAAATTGGTGTTTCAACTTCCCAGGGACGTAACTTCGGCATACTATCTCCGTTTGGGGCTTCAAAACAGCTCCAGAAGTTCAGGACCCGAAAAACTGCTAAAAATAGTAAGCTGTGAAAAAAACTGAAAGAGACAATGGTGGGGCCCCAAGTGGAGTAGGCGGGTGGCCACCAATCTCCACCTGGATCATTCCTCCCCCCTTAGGAAGCAATGGTCCCCATTGCGTTGAGTTCCTCCATGAGATGAGGAAAATTCTGTTGAACTTGGTCCCTGATGAACCACTTGCCTTGGTGCAGGAGTTGGCCATATTTGACAACCCGATACAGTTGGATATTCTGTCAGTGAGTGTTCTTGATTTTCATTTCCATCATACAGTTTTTGGTGGCCTGTTCCATGCAGTTTGGTTTTAAATGTTTTGGTGTGAGTTCTTCTGCAATGTCAGAGGTGTCCAATAGAGGTGGGAAGTAGGGACGAAAGCGGTCTACATTGAATACTGGGTGCAGACCAAGGAATGGTGGAATACTGAGCTCGAAGGCATTGTTCCCTATAGCCTTGATGATGGTGTACAGCCCATATCGTAGCAGGCAAATCTTGCGGTGGGGTCCAATGAGGTGCTCCTTCTGCAAATGTAGCCACACTTTTTCGCCCACCTAGAAGTTGTGTGGCACCCGATGTTGATCATGTCGTTGCTTGTACTTGGCATTGGCTCTGTCCAATATGTCATGGATGTGTTGAATGTGATCGATGAATTTGTTTGCTTTGTCAGCTTCAGACTGGACATGAGCCGAATCAGCTTGAGTAGCTGCAAATGGAATGGCTACGTCAATGGGACATAGTGGTTGGAATCCCAAGCCCACCTTAAAGGGGCTATGGGCGGTTGAGCTATGGAGAGCTCAGTTATAACTTTGTTGTACATAGGGGAGGCTCTCATCCCATGTACATGGATGCTTTGAATTGTACATGCGTAGAATGTGTACAATCATCCTGTTGATGACCTCTGTCTGGCCATTAGTTTGGGGATGGAAAGATGTGGACTTGGTGAGCTTGGTGTCCAACATTGACGAGAGGCTGGACCAAAATGTGTTGAGGAACCTACTGTCGCAATCTGATATGACATACTGTGGGATCCCAAAGTGCACCCACACTCATTCAAAGAGGAGTTTAGTAGTGGCTTCTGCTGTGATATTCTTCTTGTAGGCTGCCATAATGGCCATCTTTGAGAATCTGTTGACGACCATGAAAACACAGTCGTTTCCATGCTTATTAGAAGGAAGGCCTGACATGTAATCCATGGAGATGGATTCCCAAGTTTGACTAGGGTTAGGTGGTGGAGTATAGACCCCTTGCTTCTTGATGGTCGGTTTGGCAATGGCGCAAGCAGTGCAATATCTGATGTATTTCCCGACATCTTGTCGAAGGTTCGGCCAATAGAAATACTTCTGTAGTACTGCCACTATTTTCTCGACCCCAAAATGCCCAGTGACTCGACTGTAGTGCGCTTCCCATATCATCTTGGCATGCTCGCTTGAAGAAACACAAAGGTTTCCCATGTGACATAATAGTGCATCTTGGAGGTGAAAATTTGGAACTTGCATACCCCCCAAGAGTGAATTGTATGTTCATGCAGGGGCATTAGACACTAGCCAACAATGTAGGAGGTTTTTTCCACATGTTGTGGCTAGGAGGGTTTGAAAACATTTGAATTGTAACAACTAGGTGTCAATACCTGAGCTGACTGTTTCATTTAGATTAGTTAGATTTGTAGAAGTCGAATAGTTCAGTTCGATCCATCTGTCACATTTCAGTTAGTTGAATAATTGTAATTAGGCTTTTGGTTTTCTAAAATGGTCCTCACAGAGGAACCGAAGAGTCACACTATAATGTATATAAATTGAATCCTCGGATGTATTGGATCAGGAGAGAGGAAGAGTAGAGGAGATTTCTGCAATAAAACTCTGTGTGTTGACGATTGCTTCCAGTTAAATGAATTTCAGTTCTGTTGATTATCTAACTGTCTTGAGTCGTTATTTGTGAGGAAATTCGTTTGATTGTGAGGTGATTGGAGATTGTCTTGTATATAACTGTTGAATTGAGTCATTGTGCAGTTATTGTATCTATGTGTTCGTTGTTCCCTTGATTTTTTTGAATAATTGAAATCTCAACCGCGGACGAAGCGTGGGTGTAAAGCGTGGTCATTGAACTCTGGTTAACGATAACAGAATTCCTGTTTAATAAAGAAAGTTACGTTTGTTCGTTGATTAATTGGAATTTCCTAACTAGGTTCAGAACCTTAGTTAACAAACGGAGAATATACGAAGGAGAATGCAAACCCAATTTAAACTCGTGGTCAATCACTGTTCAAAACTGCGAGTGGATTTACAAAGGCGGATTGCCCATATCGCACCGCTTTTGGTGAATAAGTGGTATTTCCTGGTTGGGGAGAGATTCCATAGAGTTTTCGACGCATGGCAAAGTGGACCCCTGGAAAACTACCATTTAAACCATGCCATCGCATGTTATAGTTTGTACCAGGATGCCGAGCGATATGCGTACATGTCGTTGATCTGGGAAAGAGCCATGGAATGGTGGTCGCTTGCTGTAGATGCGCGAACGATAAACAAGGTGTGTGAACGATACACGAAGTATAGCGCATGCGTTTGATTGGTCTATTGATCGTAGAGGTGGGCCCAGAGCCAAAGGTTTATTATACAATCCTTGTTTAAAACAGAGCGTCGATATTAATACAAAGTTTCTAAAGTTTAAACATTGGTTATAAGGTATGGCGCACATAGATAATATGAATTCCTGCGATTGAATGTGTATAAGTGCAAAGGATTATAACCTTAGTCCTAAGGTTCGAGAATAAATATATATACCGGGAAATATAAATAAATTGCTAAAGTTGTGAATAGATTTATTTGTCAATTTCTTTGAAATTGATAAATAAATTAAGAAGAGAAATAAGACCACGTGGAGCAAAGAACGGGGTTTGAGAAGTAGAAATATGACAGAGCCACGACTACAGTTGACCATCTCTCCTTAGGGGTCTGATTTTAGTTTTGTTGCCGTCATATGTGTAGCTAAAGTCTGGATCGTTCTTGTAGAGAAGCGACCAGTTAGAAGTCTCATGCCATAAGAGTTGAGAACGGTGGTTATGGCCACGATCGGTGGTCAGCTAAGGCAATATTCAACATTATTGGTGCTACCCTTCTTGTACTTGATGTTCAAATGAAATTGTTGCAGATATGTGGACCACTTCTGATGGCGATCGTTCTGCAACTTCCCTTGTGTCTATATGAACTGCAGGGGTTAGTGGTCTGTGTGGATGGTTGTCTCCTTCCCAAAAATGTAATGCTTCCATTGTCGACAAGCTTCCACAATGGAATACATTTCTTTGTCATAAGTGGGATACTTTCGAACTGTGTCGAACAATGGCTCACTGTGATATGCCACTGGATGCCCCTATTGAGTAAGAACTACCCCAATAGCATAGTCAAAGGCATCTGTCTCGATCTCAAATGGTTGTTGCAAGTCTGGTAATGTGAGCACTGGGGCAGAACAGAGGTGATGTTTCAATTCTACAAACGCCTTCCATTCAGATTCTGACCAACAAAATTTTTCTTTCGCTTCTTCCTTGGTGACTTGACTCAAGGGCCAAGTGATATGGGAGAATCCCAACACGAACCTGCAGTAGAAATTAGCAAGACCCAGAAAGCTGCGAAGCTCTGGTAGGGTGGTTGGGGCTAGCCAATCCTGAATGACTTGGATCTTGGTTGGATCCACATGCACCCCCCTTTCATCAATAATGTATCCTAGATATTGAACCTGGGTCATGCCAAAAGTGCACTTCTCCAAATTGACACACAACTTGTGTTGCTGCAGTGTTTGGAGGACTTCTCAGATGTGGTGGAGGTGCTCTTCCCAAGTCTGGTTGAAGATAAGAATGTCATCCAAGTATACCACTACAAATGAGTTGGTGAATGGACACAAGATGTTGTCCATTAACCTCATGAAGGTCGCAGGAGCATTTTTAAATCCGAAAGGCATGACGAGCCATTTGAAAAGGCCCTCCTTGGCTTTGAAGGTAGTATTCCACACAGCAGAGGGTTCGATTGGTACCTGGTGATACCCAGACTTCAAGTCGATCTTGCTGAAATATTTTTCCCCTTTGATTTGGTCCAAAAGGTCATCAATCCATGGGATCGGGTACCTATTCCAGATAGTGATCTTGTTCAGCGCTCGATAATCAATACAGAGTCTCCAAGTCTCATCCTTCTTCTATACCAACACGATCGGGCTCCCATAGGGTGATGAAATTGGCCGGATATGACCTTTCTGCAGTAGCTCCTGAATCTGCCTCTTGATTTCATCATTCTCCAGAGCAGAGTGCCTATAGATCGGTCCATTGGGTAGCAACGCACCTGGGGTCAGGTCAATGGGGTGCTTGACCTGATAGTGTAGAGGCACCCCTGTGGGTGAGGTGAAGATGTCCCCGTACTCCTCCATAACCTTATCCATTTCTTGTTGTCGTGCAGAGGAGCCATGTTTGGAGGTCGTGGCCACAGTCTTATTCTTTCCCTGGAGGCAGATCATCAAGAAAAAAATTTCCTGGTTTGGGAAATGAGCTTGCTGCATTGTTTTGCAATAACCAAACAGATAGTGGGAGGCAGTGGTACCTCTAGTATCCTGTACAATTTATTTCCCAAAGTAACAATAACAGCGCGAGGTCAGGACTCATACACAGCATGTCTCTTCCACAAGTATGGTTGGCCTAATAATACATCAGAAACATCAATAGGAGAAATTTCACACAATACCTCATCCGTGAAGAGCTTGATGCTATAGGGAAGGCGACACTACTGGCTGACGCGGATATCCCATCCTTGGTGACGCCACCCGATGGTGTATGGTTGTGGGTGTGCTGTGGTCGGTAAGCCCAACCGCTTCACGACATCTGTTGAAATGAGGTTCTTTTGGCTCCCATTATCGACAATGAACCATAGCAGGGAACCCTTTACCCACATCTAGGAGTGGAAGAGATGCTCTGCCTCCTCTAGATCTTCTGGTTCCTCCTTCTGGAACTTTGTAGTGGCAACAGTGGCATTAGGCTCTCCATCAATAATCTGCTTCCCTTTTTCATTCACCTTGTCAGGTTTTGATTCAGAGTCGGAGCATGCATCTGATTCAGAAGCCCTTATCTTGGCCACCAGCGACTGCTTGGCCTGACACTCACTTGTGTTGTGAGTGGAGCTCTTATGGAACTCACACCACTTTCCTATGTCCTTCTTTGGCTTCGCGGTGTTGTTCTTTTCTTGTGTCTTTGGCAGGTTGTCTTGGGCTACCATGCCTTGTCTTTGACCTTTTTTCTGTGGTATGGGGGCACCTTTCCCTTACTTTTGATTTGCAAATCCAAAGTCTCACTTTTTCTGTTTGAATTTCTGCTCAATCTTGGCAGCATACTGGTATGCCATACCAAGCGAGGAGATGTCGAGGAACTCCATTTCCTCTTGAATGTATCTGTGTAGACAACCGTGATAATTTAGCACCAAATTTTTCTCTGAATCTTTGATACCCAAATTTGTGCGCATGGTATGGAACAAATTCCTCAGCTCATGAACATCTTGATCCCTTTGTTGCCACAGCGTGGTCCATTGTATGTACTTGTCCTCATAGCTCCCCACAGGATAGTATTGTTCCTTGATGGCATCTCAGAAAGAATTCCAAGTGGGTACGGTTGAGAACAAAGAGGGTTTTGTCTCGTCTGTTTTCTCACAGTAGGTTTCCCACCAGTCCTTGACATGGGGGGTAGCTTTGAGGAGTGCAAAAATAATCTTCTCCCGATTGGAAAAATCATGAACCGATAAATATATTTCTAATAGATTCAACCATATATCTACGACATCTACATATATTTGACCCTCAAATATGGGAATGTCAAAGTTTACTTGTACCTTAAAAGGAGTCGCGCCTCCAGAGTGGCTGCTGGATGCAGATGCACCGCTAGTGGGCAGTCGTTGAACGATCTGGGCAAAGTTATCCATCATCGCGTTCCTTTGTTTTTCTAGGGCCTCCTTGAGCAATATTTTGATAGGATCTCATGCTCCCTCATCTTTCTTTTCATACCCCATGGGTGTCCGTCGGGGTTTGCGAGGCTGAAATAGCAAAGGTTCCACTAGATCGAGCCCTAACTCCTTATACCCCGACCTCATTGGGGACATGAAAAGAAGGATCGAGAAAAATCAGACCACTTTGATACCACTGATCTGGATTTATGCAGGAACGCAACAGAATACAGAAATAACCATAAACATAGAAATACAACGGAAATAAGGCTTCATTTCATTAATATCAAATCACAGAAATATGCTTACAAACATGATGGAAATAAAATAGCTAGGGTGCTGGTAGCGAATCTCTGAGAAGAGATGTGGCAACTACAGACCTCTAAACTACATTACAATGAGGCTCGAGGGCCTATTTATTATGGAGAAACAATGGATAATTCTAAACGTCCAAAAACCCAACCCTAGGAGATGAAGCGCCAAAACTATGGGCCCCGTTTGGGTAAATTGGTGTTTCAACTTCCCAGGGACATAACTTTGGCATACTATCTCCGTTTGGGCGCTTCAAAATGGCTTCGGAAGTTTAGGATACAAAAAACTACTAAAAATAGTAAGTTGTGAAAAAAAATGAAAGAGACAATGGTGGGGCCCCAAGTGGAATAGGCGGGTGGCCACCAATCTCCACCTGGATCATTACCTTTGTCAAGTTGTTTTGTTGATGTAGAAGGCATGGCCGCCTTGCCTTTTAAGGGCAGAAAACACATGCCTGTAGCCTCTTTGGTAGGTCAAAGGAAGTGGCTCAATGTTACTCATCTTAGTGCCATCTGTCTCACTACCCACTTTCTAATGTCAAAAGTCTTTTTTATTTTCTCACTAACCCTTTTACACTGTTTGCATGCAGGTTTGCTAAAGTGATGAATTTGACCTTTCTTTTGGTCATTTAGGCATGAAAAGCTCAGTTTGACACCTTTGGGATTTATCCACATAGCAACATCTTCAAAAATCCTCTTTTGTTTCCACCATGAGTTCAACTTATCTTTTCACCTTCTTTAACCACTTTCTTCAAAACCCTAGGTGTTTGTAGCTCTTTTGTAGCAATAATCAGTGTTGTCTTCTAATTTCTCTATAGCCCTTTAAAGTTCATTCATTTCTATCCTTTTCGCCTCACCTTTTCCATTTTATTCAATCTATTCTGATAGAATTTCTTCATGTTTGGCCTTGTGTGCTTCCTCCATGTCATTTCTTCAAGGGATCACTGTTTTGGCACTCAACTAGACCATCAAGTGTATAAACCCTAATTATTTACAGGACCAAGTTGTTTCCCTTTTCTTGGTTGTAAGTTATTTTCATTCAGGAGTAGACAATCTACCTTATCAGTACCTCTGCTGACACAACTTTCAACACTCCTATATAAGTGCCAAAATTTGTCCATTTTTCTCATTTGCAAACATTGAACTGATGAGGTAATATTCTTTGGAAATATTTTAGGTCCTTCTTGAATAACCATGTCTTGAAATTCTATTACATCTGAGCCAGATTATAGCAAAGGAAAAGAAGTTCCCATTACATCCAATGATGACCTTCAAACATGTAAAAACCGTAAAGACCTAGTGGGAGGGTGCTTTGACCTAATTTTGACTAGAATTTAACTTGGAGGCTTCTCAAATGAAAAAGGAGTATTGTCAAAAGTGATGTATTGAAGATCCAAAATCCAATGTACTTGATCTATCTAAAGAGCATACAGAGATAGTTTTGAGACCATCAATGCTTGAGGGACCTGGGGAACATGGGAATGAGTTAGCTATAGGAAAACCCTAGAGGGAAGGTGGAGTTTAGTGACAAGGGGAAAATAGGGCAATGAGGTCATAGGCAGGAAAGAAGGTTGAAAATGAGATATATAAGCCAATAAGGAGCTTTTAGGAGCAATGGGGTGACCATGAAATGGCAAGCTGATAGAATAGTGAAAAAGTTTCTATAAGGATAATGAAGGCAGTGAGATATCTGAAACTCAAGATATTCATGGACTATCATTTTCTGAAATCTATAAACACCCTTTAGTCATCCAAAGATAGTGAAAGATACTGATGACTAAAAACATGCACCAACTTGCAACTCCTTGGATTTATGCAAGCACCAAACCATAGGAGGCACCAATATCCAATCTCTAATCAGACATCCACTAAGATGGAAGCCCCAACTCCCTGTTTTCTAGGCACCAAACCACACTCAATAAGGAAATATATGCTCTCTGTAATTGATAGCCACTCTACCTAATTTTAGCTCTTTGTTATACTTTTCCTTTGGCCCCCTGTTCTTCTCAAAAACCTTCGCTCTCACTCAGCAACATACTCTCATACTCATCCCTTGTAAAAATTTTCTCTTTGCTCACTCTGCTCATTCTATAATGGTAGACATTTAACTTTCAGCTTTCAACAATTTTGCAACATTTTCAACGCTCTTTTCTCTGCTCTCGACCCTCTTATTTTTCATAGGAAATATTGGAATTTATCCTCTTCATATGCATTGTTGGCATCTCACAACAAAAACCACTCACATATATCTCTCCACAAATCTCCCTCAACAATTTTGCAATTCCCGCACTTGCACAATTTCCAATGTGGGTTTTGTTTCACTGCAACATATGCATCAATGTTGTCTTTATTTTCCTTCATGCTGCACAAGTGCGTACTCCTACATGGATTCCTATACTTCATAGGATAAGTCTTCCTGATCAATCCCATAATTGAAGAAAGGTTCTCCATTCTGTCGTTGCATTGAATTGGTTGGCCACTGCCACAATCATTAAACACAAGAAATGGGCTTCTGATTACTTTCCCATTGTGATATCATTAATTCAGAGAATGGCCATCTGAAAATTTCTCCACACTGACACTCAATTCTTAATTCATTTGTGTACCACAACAAGGCTCTCCATTCTTCATAGTTGCTTCATAGAGATCAAAATGTACCTTAGGAATGGTTTTCTGGGCTATGATTAAAGCTTTTGCACCTATCAATATTTTCCCCTGAATTCATCATAACATACATGAAAGCTCAAGTATGACTGTTTTGGAGTCAAATCTTACCCTGCAAATTGTGGTCCTTGCAACCTTGAACCAAAAATACACGCAATCACCATTTACTTCATTAGCTCGACGTACATTCAAACAAGTTCCGACTCATTCAATGCCTACATAAGCTAGCTATGGCCAATAGCCACTTTTTGGTGCATATGCCAAATATAGCACACAGTGCTAAATAACTATCAACTTGTCTGAGTCTTCTCCCCTCATCTATGGAGGTCCTTCAAATATGGCATAAGTGAAAGCTTGGACCATGATGCCAAAGAGATTTTGACCCATATCCCTTTAAACACTTTCCCACAATCCTATTTTTTAGGTTATTATCCCATAGGCCCATGGTCACCAATCACACACAAAACCAGGTCTTAGGCACAACCTTTAGCCCTTGGACTTATTCCTTCAATGTTTTTTTCTTTGTTTTTCGCTCATAGGCCCTTGGTCATCCATCACACGAAAAACATCCACTTAGACCGTCGTTAGGCCCCTTTAGGCTATAGCCCTCGAGGGCTTAAACACAACACATTCATCTTCCATGCCCTTTGTCATAAGGGCCCCAAAAAAATGAGCCATGGAACTTTACTTTAGCCCCTGACTCCATTTATCTTAACACTATTCTTTTGCGCCCTTTAAATACTTCCTAGGTCTGCCCTGCGGGATGACATGTCCTGTGGGTCCACCCGATGTGGCCATCAGCTAATTACAAGCATGTCAGGATGAGCTTTAAATTCCAACTCATACTCTTATGTGTCCCTTAATCTAATAGCCCAACCTTCTCCTAATGTGATTTTATTTTCTTTTGGGGTAAGCCTTACGGGCTTACATGTCCAGTGGGACTACCTGGAGTCTTTTTCATTGGCATGCGCTCTATCGAGACTACCACTTCATCCCTATGACTATTAAAACCGCTGCTTCTACCTATCACCCTTTTAAAACTTCTAGGGTCAAGCCCTAGGGATGATGTTTCCCAGTGGGTCTACTCGTTAAAACTGTGAGCCAAACATTTGCTACCATGTAGCCCACTATCAAGTCAACCTGTCAACTCCTTTGACCATTGTTTCAAACCTTTCAGGGTCATACCTATGGGATGACATCATGCTTGGATGAAATATGTCTGCCACATGTCCCATGTACTTACATCATCAAACCAACCAATCCAATGCTACCATGTGACTGCTAGGAGGAAAAACCATCGTATTAAATCTTTTATTCCTCCAGTTGCTGCCACTTTTCCTAGTTGTTTATAATCTCGAACCTTCACCTTCGCGTCCCTTTAAAATTTTTGAGGTACTCCTGCTTGGCCTACGTGTCAGGAGGGCTCCACTATTAGCCAATAAAAAAAATCCTGTTGCTGTGAGGTCCACATTTTGCGCCCACTTTAAAAAATTTGGGGTCCATCCGTTGAGCTTGGCTACCAAGTGGGCATTTCACAAGCCAATGAACAAGCTCTGTATCAATGTTCTATTTTCCCATGTCCACCCGAATATCCTTTAGAAACTCCACTAAAATGCTCTTCCAACTCTGTTTGACTAACAAAATTGGTCACCACTTTGACCTTAAGCCACATTTAACAACGTCATTTAACTTTGGGGGACCTCAACTTTGACTAGAAATAACGCTTGATCAAAAGGAAATTTGTGGACTTCCACATATCGTTGGAAATATATTTCCAAGAATAATCCAACTATACCATTTTCAAGAGAATCTGAGTTAATATCCTAAGGCATAAGTGCCTTCAAAGCATGTGACTCCCAACCATAATAGTCATCCTATTATGGATTCTCCAATAAACCTATTACTATGATGATTCTCTTTAAGAGATTGCAACAACCATGAGACTCCCCTGAGCTTGACACACCATGCACATAAATTCTAAGACATATACTTCCACCAAATTCAATGATAATATATTTTTCATTAATTCCAACATAATTGCTGCCACTGGCCATCCAGACAATGCCAACTATCCAACATTTAACTCTACAGACAATATTTCTAGAAGTTTATTGTAGCAAAATAATAGAAAATTTATGTTTAATTTTAGCACATGATAATAAATGTAATTTCAATTTGATTCTACTTGGATTGAAGCCTAAAAAAATTTAAATTAATACCAAAATTTACCCCATTGAATTTTCACTAGATTAGCATAGGATTTTGGCAAGTTAACTCAATGGATAGGCTTGTTGGAAGTTTCATGTGGAAAAATAGAGTTTCCTGTAGTAGTGTATTTTCTATCTCTTCCCTTTCCCATATTCACTTCACATTCATGGTTAGGGCACCATTTAGCCTCTTCATTGTTTTTTTCTTGGATGTTGATTTCTGTAACTAGTATAGGTTTCCTTTCCCACAATTTACTTTAAGAAAAGTGTGATTTATTTCCTGCAAGAGTAATATAGGACTTTCCTTTCCTGTAAAGTAGAATATATTTCCTTTACTTTCATTTTCTTTCTAATATGATAAATTATAATTTATTTGTTTTCATTTTCTTATGTGTGATTTACATCTTTGCAAATAGAATAGATTTCTTTTTTGTCATTTACTTTCTAGAAAAGGTAGAATATATTTGCTTATTTATATGTACCTTCTACAACTTAGGACTGATGGCTTCCCTATATATTTTTTCATTTGAAGTTGTTTCATTGCCTTCTTTTACTTGCATCAAAGAGAATCAGACCGGGAAGAGGAAGGTATCAGCAACACATATAGTGTCGAGCCCTCTTCAGTTTTATGAACCCCAGGTTGATAATTAAAGTTGAGACCCTCAGGTGTTTCAACATTTTTGTTGCAATACTAAGGCCCATGACTATGCTAGGAGTAAAACAGCAAACTTGCTTCATATTGCACAAATGGGAGAATAAAGAAGAAGGTAGTTTCAAAGAGAGTAGGGAGAGATCTACTTCAGAGTTGCAACATCACCATATTTTACATTTAATTGATAAAGATAAAGGTGAAAAAAATACAAGGGAATATTAGAATTGAGCTCCAACACATTTGTTTCTCTTGTTCAAAAGTGAAAGTCTTAAGTTCTATTCTTATTTGGTACTCTAGATTCCCCGCAACTCTGATATGCACAAATTTAATTTAATATTTTTCTTTTATGAAAATCAAGGACCGATGGGAATAAAATGAGAATTTTGTTCGCTTCTAATAGGTATTTCAAAACAAGTTCATAACACTTACAAGGAAACATTAATATGAGTGATATCAGAGTGGTGTGGTTGTAGTGTTGGATCGTGTTATGAAATGAGTATGTAGACATGATCAACCTATGTGTCAATGTGAAATATGAGTAAATTGATCAATAGTCGTGCATGTATTTAATGTATAATGTACAATATTGAGCAATTTGTACAATTGAGTGTGCGCTTTAGGGCTAAATAAACCTGTAGGATATAGTTCATAGTATATTGTTTGATGGCCAAATATAATGGGGTTGATCTTGTTTGTTGGGCACTAAGCGATGAAAGTGATGGTGGGATTTGACCATTATTATGTAGTACCCTAAAATTTATATAACAGGTGTTGAGTGATTTTATATTATGTATGTTGCTAAGTGAGTGAGAAATTACATGAAAAGTGTTGTCATGTTTTGTGCATTACTATGGCAAAGGTTTTGTGTTTCAAGCTTAGAGTATGTGTGAATGCGTTATTGTTGCTATAGAGAATATAGTTTCCTGAAGGTTTGATATGAGTTCCATATATTACTAACAATGTTGTTGTTTCAGAGGATAATGTCTTTGGAACTATAGTTTTTTGTGAGGGCCTTGCTATAGAGCATTATTTAGTGCATTACTATGTGAGGAAAGTTTGTTGTACGTTGTTTCTACAATTTTCTATGGATGCCTTGTGATATCCTTGCAGATGTATTTCTTATATAAGATTTGTTTTAATTGTTGTAGGATTAAGTAAGGTTAATCATCTGTTGTTGTATTGTAGTTGCATACTACTGCTATTGTGTCATTGGTGTTGCTAATGTCTTGATAGACCTAAGTAAGTATGTCATGTGTGGCTAATATGATAAGAGTAAGTGATGTATGGTGTTTCTAGTGTTGTGAGTGTGTATGTTACTAGGGTTTAGTTGTGTGAACATTGTATAGATGAGCTTGAGGTTGTGGGCTAAGTTGTTGATGTGTTGCACAAAGTGTTTGTGTTGGAGAGAGGTACTTGAATTTTGATGTATTGATATTGAGTAGAGTGTGATTAGGCCCAATATGAAAATTAATCAAATTGTGGTCCATAGTGTTTGCGGAGGTCAAAGCCTTTGAGAAGAGGTGGCTTGCTAAAACATGGATTTGGGGCTTCCTAGATAGTAGAGGCCATTAAATTTATGAGAGGTAGTTGGGGCTTCCTAGATGGTGGGAGCCAACAAACCAATATAACAATATTGGAGACTATAAAATAAGAAAGAATCAAAGTAGTTCAGTGTTTTTTCTCCCAGAAGGGTTTCCACCTATTGAGGCCTTACACCCCCCCGCCCCCCCCCCCCCCAAACAACATAATTTTTTTTACAAATATTATGGAGAATATCTATGTAAATCTTGGTCATATCACTCCTTTCATGCTTTAATTTTGTTAACTTTGCGGGATTTTCATTTTTCTCAGATTTCACTTTGATTGTGTGTGTTTCTTTCCATCTTCCAAATGACTCTAATTTTGTTCAGTTTGGATTTACCGTTTGAAAATGGTGCTTGTCCAAAGTTTGAATGGTTTTCACCACCTGGGCTTAATTATGTACAAAATTTATTTTACTTCTATCTTGTTAATTTAGTTAATTTCAATATGTAAATATATTTATTTAATTAATTTTAACTAATTAACTTAATTAATTTGTAATTATTATTATTTAATTAACCTTTTTTGTTTGTTTATTTATCAAGTGGTCTAAGTTCATCAAAGATTACATCAGGCTTGACCTACGCCTTGAGAAACCACTACCCAAGGGCATCTAAGTCATCAAAATCACCCGAGGATCGCACCCGGCCTGTGCCACACCAACCCTTAACATGACTAGATTTTTTCCCACGGAGTTTCTGTTATTTTTAGTTAATGATGGTATGTTCTATGCTTATATAAAATACTTCAATGTCCTTTAGCAACCCAATGAAAATTTCCAATATAGTTTTCCAATAGCAATCACATTAACCATAAATCACATTGACAACAACTGTAGATAGAACATGAATTAAAAAATTCAGAAGACAAGCCAAGATAAGGGAACACCAGTTTTGGTGGATGTGAGGGAAAACTCCAAGATGGGGAAAACCCTTTGATAAATTCTTCTTATTATTTTATAGAATGTTCAACAGAGAGAGAGAGTACAATAAGGTCAAAATTGACTTTCCAAATGATTATTAAAGTAACCCTGTCAAATCTGAAACTTTATACAGTAGTCAATAACCCTAATTAGAAAGTCAACATTTGTCAAAGAATTAACAAAATGTCCTCAAAAAATCTCAGTCATACCTAGTAAAACTCGTCTTGATAAGGCAGTCAAAGTTAGCCCAAAATAGTTCTGAAAAAAACAATCAAACCTGGTCAAACTCTATAGTCAACCCTATGATATGTCTGCAATCAAAGTCATCCAAATGCCTCGGTTCCTATGTCAATATATGTGGCCTACCAAAAAAAAAATTCAGGCACAAAAACCATAACCAAAGGAGGTCAAACCACCCCTCATCAACGCTGGTCAAACCTACAACAACATCTGAAATTTTCGCCTTGTAATTCGTCCTGAAATTCGTTGTTCTACTGGCACACACGTGAGGAAAAGAAATGCCTAATAAATTTTACGAACCAATCAGATGATGATAAAGGAGAATTTCTGAGTGAGTGAGGTGCCAAATGAAGTTGGAGGTCTCTCTTATTTATAAAATTCATTGAGGGTGAAGTGACATGTCTCTTGGGCTTCATGAGCCTACATGATGATGTGGTTAACCTTGACAATTTTCACATGTGTGGACGTAAATTGAAAAACACATTTCTTCTTGTCCAAAATTTATGATCTTGTTGAGAAATTAGGGCTTTTATTAAAAAATTTCTTCTTGAAAATTAATTATGATTTCGTTATGATTATTTTCCTTAGATCTTATCTTTGTTATATTATTATGTTCTTCATCAACTCAATTATCAAACGCACAAGAGACACAATGTTTAGGCTTTCAAGCTAGGGCCAAAACCTCTCACTCTTGGAGAGGAAAACTCGATAGTAATTCTTCTTATATATATTGAATTAACGAGTACCAAGACCATAACCACGACCCTTGACACTAGTATACCTCCAAGTCCCTTATCACTGCTCTTCTAGGCTCCTTATGTTGATCTTCTTTTCTACACTCCTTTGCACCAACATTAAGAAATCTCGGTTCCTAGCCTTATAATATTTCCTCCTTTTATCTGACCTCAGTCTTCAATAGATTACACCTCCACCTTCCTACTTCACCTTTAATGTCTTAGACCAAACTCTCTTTATCTTGCTACAAGAGCCCTCCTTCACGCTGTGTATACCCTTGGTCTCTCTAAAATATATGAGACCCAAAACATAGATGTATGGGGTTTTCTTTGATGGCACACCTTCCAATCACAATACCTTTCTTTTCTATGTGGCCTTCTCCTTATCACACTATTCTACACGCTGGATCGTGGACTTTTCTCTTATTGTAACAATCCTCGGCCTTCCTACAATGTATTATGTTATCACTCAGACTGAACCTCAGGCTAAGATAGGAAATCCCGAGGTAACCTCAAACCACGCTTAGCCAAGTAGCTAGTCCTATTAGGCCAGGAGAGGGATCTCTTCATATGGATTTTAGTCAAAATGACTGATGGAAGAATATTTTAGGCTAGGTATAGTAGCTCAGGGTTTTGATTTTGATTTTAGGGTTTGCTGGATCGGGAGGAGCTAAGCAGCTAAGGAAAGGAGATTAGGTCAAAATCTGCAGGGATTTCAAGGGGAAAGGTAGGTAAAAGGTTTATAAATTCAAAGATGATTGTGTGAGGTGAAAATACTAGTGAGGAGCTATGGAAAGCATGTGAAATTTATTTTCCCTAAACTGAAGAGAATGAACACATTATACTGAATTTCCCAAAATAGAGCATAAATACATATGGATTCTGCCTTTCAAACTTGAAATATAGTATATTATAGACATGAAATTGTTTATGAATTGAAAATACATTCAAAAAAATTTATAACATAGAATAAAATATGTGTAAAACTCATACCACATGTATCCCAAGAAAATAGCTGCAAATTTCTATTAATGTCCAAGCCAAACTGATATACAAAGATGTCTCTTGATATGTCAAAGGTTCAAGTGTGTCCAACCTCAACAAAATGACTAAGAAAATACCTCAAATGGACTTCAAAGCCACTCTCCCTACCCTCAAGGAGTAGAATCCATAAGAGGAGGAGCTATTTCACCTACTTCCAAACAAGAATTTGAAGACTAGGAAAACTCAACAACTTGCCTCTAAAAGAGAGGAAACTAATTCATTTGACCTCCTAGCAGACTTATCTAATGCATCTACCACAGATAAAAGTGAAAACATGATATTTAAATCCATCTTAACCATTTACATCATTAATTTTCCCATTTACCCAATCAAAAATTCAAAAAGTCAAAAATGTTGAAAACAGTGAAATTTGCCAATTCCTCGTTAAAAGCACAGTGCCATGACAGAAAAAATGGCCTATCTTGCAGCCAACTTTCGGAGGGCTTCCTAATGTCCAAATGAGCTCCATGATAGCTCATTGGAACTATATTTGAGTCTATCTTCTAGATATTCTTTCATTTTACAAAAAGGTTTCCATATACCCTGTTAAAAACCTATTCTCGAAAGACTGGTAAACGAGCAACGACAAGGCCAAAAATAGGGCAGAAACATGATTTTTTGATGGTTTTTGGCCTTTCTGGGGGACAAGTTTTGCTCTAAATCTCCTAAAACGTTCCGAGGTTGATGTAATCATGACTGTGAACATGAATATTCTGACCATTTTCCATTTGGATGCCCCAAAAAAGAGCGCAACGGCAGTGGTGCTACGCGCTTAACAAAATTTATGTTTGTCAAAATTGCCCAAAAACCAAAATTTGCACTAAAGTGCCAAAATTTGTCAAAATTATCAGTTAAGTTGCTGATCAATGGTTATAGGTATGAAGACACACCTCAGCAAGTATGTCTAACTTCCCCTTCTCCTTTTTCTCGGTCAAGGCTTGAATCTTTGCATGGGCTTGTTTGAGCTTGGCCCTTGCAATCTTGTTTCTCATGGCGTAATGCTTTTCCATTTTCCTTTGAATGTCATTTTTCTTTTGAGACTTGGCCAAGAGCTTCTCCAAGTGTTTTTTGACCCTCTCAAACCATGCTTATTTTCCTTTAAGAACTACATTGGTGATTTTGTCTTCATTTTCCTCACCTAGGTAAATCAGCTGAAATTCATGCTTTGTCTCATGTTTTCCCTCCTCATCATCAATGTTTGGCTCTATTACCTTTTCATTACCTTTTAATACCTACTATGTTGATGAACAAGGCATGGCCCCTTTCACTCCAAGTGAAGAAAACACGTTCCTATGACCTCTCTGATAGGTATGTACCAATGTGCCCAAATCAGCCATCTTAGGCTTGCTAATTTCACCTCTGCTAGGATGCCATGATGTATTTGGTGTCAAAACCCTAGGGAGATGATGAATGAAATGAAGGAGTGTGAATTGAAAGGAGGTGTGGGGAGATGAAGGAAATGTGAATATGCAAGGGAGCCTAGGCTAGCGAAAACCATAGGGTAAATGGAATAAAATAAGGGAATATGGATTTGAAGGAGAAGCTGTGACAAATGGAGGAAGTGATAACGTAAATGATAACATAGGTCTAAGAAAACAATAGGATCTTATAGCTTTTACTGATATGTGTTTAGGGACATGAGTATGGGAAATATGAACAAAAATGACAAAAGGAAATGAAAACTAGGGTTTCATAGCAATAAACACTTCAAAACTTTAGTGGGATATAAAATATATGAGAATAGAGGTGATTTAGGGTCCACTTACTGATTTAAAGCCTTTTTAATAAAGTGGGAGGAGATTTGAGCTTGTTGGAGGTGGTGAAACTCTTCAAAACCTTCCCTCTCTAAACGTGTAGCGCCAAGTTAAACGTGCAGAGTCAAGGCAGCACCGTTTTGCCGACCACATTTGGAGGCCTTAATAGCATCAAAATTGGGCCCATGATAGCTATTTGGAAACATTATTCTGTCTAATTTCCAAATATACCTTAGGGTTTCTTTTTGGATTTGATTTGCATTTTCAAAATTTGATTTTCCCATGATGGTCAAGTGTTGAATGAAGGTGTAGAAATGAAAAGTTCTAGGGTAGGAAACGTTTGGAGGTCTTCCTCAACTCCAAATTGAGCTCATGATAGCTCATTAGAAATATATATCTGCCTAGTTATCATTTGACTCATCAATAAAGTCATTTACACACTCCAGCTAAGAGAAAACGTTATTTTCCCAAGGTCACTCAAGAAATGCAGCAAGCTTTGTTTAGCACCTATATTTTAAAAATTTCTCAAAAACCATGATACCTGTGTAAAAAATGAAGGATTTTTTTATTACTTGGCCTATTATGGACAAAAACCTCTCTCACATTTGTAAAATTCATCTTTTTTTAGTTGGAAACATAGTTTTAAGTGAAACTAGCCCTGTGTGTGGAAATTGATTTGTCCCTTAGAATGATTTCTTGAAAAATGATGGAGGCATGATGTTTATGAGTTGGGATGGCTTCATAATTACTAAAATGACCTTCCTTATTTTTCCTCTACTTATATGTCTCTGATTCCATATCAAACCCTAGCTCAGTAGGAAAGGAAATTAGGGTTTGGTGTAAGCAAAATAGGGGATTTTAGCACTGCCTTGTAGAGGGAGGGGAATGAAGGGGTTAGGGGCTGTCTAAATTCTTGGGGAAATTTTGGGGGATAGGATAGATGTTAGAGAGTAGGATAAAGTGGAATTTCAAGGATTGAGTGAGGGGAAATGGTCCAAAAGGGAAAAACACACGCCTAGTCTCGAAAAGTGTCAAATTGTAGTAATAGGCTAGGGTTTGTGGAAAAATGATGATTTTGAGGGATAGGAGTGATGGGAAGTGTTTAGGAAGTTATATTAATTATATAGGGGAAATTGTAAGAGCATCAGAGACAAATTCCCTCAAAACCCTAGGAGAGGGAAATGAGCTTTCCAAGCACAGTTGAGAGACAAATATGATAAAAACAAAGCCAATTACTTGGAAATGATAGTTTAGAACCTGAAATTGTTTAATACATTTGTTTAGAACCTAAGATGCACATGCAAATGTGTTATGATCCTTGGTGGAAGTATGAAAATACTGACACTAACATTGGCTCCATCTAGGGATGGTATCTCCTTGGAGGTGCCAAGAACACTGTAGAACAAGTGTCTAATTCATTGGGAAATGGAGTCAATAGCTAAAAACCAAACTGAATACTGAAAGAAACTTGACACAATAAACTGACTCAAAACCGAATCAAAGTTGACTGAAACAAAACGTAAAAATTGAACTTACCCTATTTATTCATGGTTGTACAATACCAAGAATTGAGAGCTTCAAATCTTGATGACAACCACCAGCCTGCTGAAAAAATATATACAATCATGTGAAGTGATCCTTCTAGTGTAACCAATCTAGCAGAAGGTTATTTTCTTGAATTCTGATTTCACTTTCCTCGCACAGGTAGAATGATGTACATGTAGGCAACTCACAATAAAAAATGAAACCAAGACTTATGCTGACAAAAGGCACAACGTTGATCTTCTCTAGTGCTTGCAAAATACTGTCGAATGGATCTTGAAAATCAAGAAAATTTACTTCTCGATGATCTGGAATAAACAAGGTAGCTCTTTCTCTTGAATATGATCTCTTTTCATAATGTACCTCAATAGTAGTGTGTTCCTGGTCTTAAAAAAATTCTAAACAAGTAGGTGAGTATATTTCTTCTTGAAAAAACAATTCAAAGCATGAGACATGGGAAGAAAAATCTGAATGACAATCCTCAATTCTTTGGTCCTTTGCAATTTTAATATATTGTTGATCATATTCATATGACATGGCAACCAAATTGTCATGTTTTTTATCACACTCATCAGTCATAAGAGGAAAAAAATTATATTGTTCTTGAAACCCAAAACTGACATTTCTATCATCTACCACGGATTCATCCAACGAACATTTTTCACTTACCTGAAAAAATATCTCAACTTTTTTTTCATAAAGGGAATGAATTACCTCCTCGTGAAGACTTTGTTCTGATGGGCTGAGAACACTTAGGTCTATAACTCTGTTTTCTTCATTTGAAGTGACCTCAACAATAGAGCTGTCCTTCATGGGAGCCGGAACAACATACTCTTCACCATCACAATTTTAATCTAGATCTGGATCAACCAGCTTGACTTTACCACAATGAGATTGGAATCTCATTTTCCTACATATCATCTTTTGCTGCAATCAGATCTGAAATAAGAACTTGTCTTCCATCATTTTCAACTGTACAAAGATCTTCAACCTGCTGCAAAATTTCTTGAGCATCTTGATAAGTATCCTATAACATTTCTTTATGATATTGAAATGGATTTTCATACAGGGCTTCCATGATCTCATCGTCCATGAATTCATCATCTCCATAAAAATTCTCAAGATTTTCAATAAATCTGTTGGGCAGAATTATGAATTGCGGATAAAACATGCTTCCCTAGATAGGTGACAATCTATAACAATAGATTAAAGACTATACGACTATCTTTCCTAACTCAGATCAGACACACAGAAATGATTAGAGGCTTACTTGTAATCGAATTACTTCTAAATGGCTCCTTATGTCGCTTTCATTGTAGCTTCAAATTCAAGCGGTTTGTGCGAAATGATTCCTACAAGAAAGAACACTAAAAAAATAGAAGATAGCAATAATACAGATGTTTATTCAAGTTAGTTAGCTAAATCAATAAAGCATAAACCATATACATCAAATAAGATCTTACAATATGGAAAATCAAAGACAATACATATGCATATAAGGAAAAGAAAGTTGTATTCTTTATTGATGATAGAAGGAGAGGTTACAACGTAGTGACTGATTTGAAGTGACCCTTCCAGTAGCATCCCTAGCCCCATCACAATATAA
This sequence comes from Pinus albicaulis, assembly GCA_034641835.2. Taxonomy (NCBI): domain Eukaryota; kingdom Viridiplantae; phylum Streptophyta; class Pinopsida; order Pinales; family Pinaceae; genus Pinus; species Pinus albicaulis. The sequence goes on along the minus strand of CM076571.1, from coordinate 95,058,607 downwards.
ATCTCTCTAGCAATTTTTACACAAATCTAACTCTCAATTGAAAATCCAACATCATTTCTCTACTCAAATTTTTCCTTACCAAGAACTCAGATCTGTGCTCAATTTATAGAGGAGCTGAAGGTTGTTTTGCAATCAATGACTTTCCAATAATAGGAAAGACATGTTCCCAATATTGTAGATGTCAAATGGACACTTGGATTAAAAGCTTGATACATGTGAACTCTTCTAGAAGGCACTGGCCAAGTGGAGATTCCAGAACAATGAGAATTTCACTCCCAATGTGACCAGAGCACCCATAGATGTTGAGAAGTGCTTTGCAGAGCAGCCTTGCATGGGGCTAACTGCATATGAAATGCACTTAGTCCCCTTAGAGGTAGCGTTGGTGAGCTCTCATATGCTATATAGTAAACTTAAAACCTTGGAAACCTTTGCTTGATGAAAGTCATGCTTGATTTGTCTTGTTCTTGTCTGAGGACATGTAGCAGCTTGAAATGATAGGGAATGATAGACCCTTGGTAATTGGTCCTGGAGATGATTCCTAGTTAACCAAGTCATTGGGAATGATGCCCAAATTTACCTATAACTATTTATCCCTAAAGCATGAGGTCAGAATAATAAAAACATTTGATTGAGATGCTTTACATTGTGATGGGCTGAAGATGAAGCAGAGTGGTCACCTACATCAATCATTCAATACATTACATCATGTTATATCCTCTTTGATCATAATTGCTGAGGGTAGGCATTCCCATGTTCAACACATAAACAATCTAATAACATGTAAATAATTCAGAAAGTCATCGACATTGGAATGTTGCCCAATGTAGACATGCTTGCAGATATAGGCCCATGTTCGGATGACAATCTGTATGTAAGGTCACCATACAGATTATGTGTACAACAATCCTGAAATCACAGCCTGGATGGCTGAAACTAGATCCGGGATCTTCTTATTTCGTTCACTCGATCATTCGGGTACAAGTCTAGCCATGCGAATATATGATTTGTCATCGAACATGGAAAGACATCGTTTGATTACCAGCCAATGATGTGAGCTGTTAACAAATGCGAGAGAACCACCATTAATGTCAATGGCCCTCAAGGTACTGCAGTACATTTCTTAAGGCTTGAATAGATGATTTTATGTCGAACACCAAACAAAATATTTCGGTCAAAGGTCCAGAAGTGAGGATCTTGTCGATGTTGTAACAAGCCTCATGGTACTGGAATCTGATGTTTCTAAGTGAACTTTCTAGATATTTATTTGTCGTCTACAGGAAGTCATCTTATTGCGAAACAAGAGTTATTGTTTTTGGAGACAAGGGTATGACTTGATATAGCAATTTTCAGGGATGACAGTCATGAGAATGAAGGGTTACGAGTATTGCAGAAGGATGACTTTTTAACTGGACAAGTTCTCTTGAACATATCGGTGACACTATGATGAGTTGGCAACATTGACCCAAAATGGAAGTGAAGGTATGACGAACCATAGGTGTGAATGAACCGTCAAGATGATTACCCAACCCAAAGAGTCACAGACATGGAGTGAAGGAAGTGTTATGTTCAAGAGCGACTTGCTACAATAAAGAAATTCTTGCTCACTTTTCCCAAATTTTTCTCGGTCATTTGTCGACCAGTACCTCTTTATTTTTTAGCAAGCTTGAGGAGGGTAACATTTTCTTGATCTATAATTCAACCCTTCAGGCGAATAAAGTATCACTATTTAATTTAACAAGTCTAGCGATGAATCAAACTCGATTCTTGCCATGATCGACAAGCCCGTTGTTATTTTATGTTTTAACGAGCTTAATGACTGTGAGGTCCCTTTTCATATTTAGATAGTTTTAAAAGGAGGAAGAAATAAAACTCCATAAGTAATTTTTCGTAAATTTGTCACTTAGATCTGAAAAAATGTAAAATAATATCTGAGAGAACCTCTTTGGTCATGTTTAACCAAGGTATTCCTTCTTCATAAATAATTTATCTCAGTCCGAAAAAGGGTTAAACTTATACTGAGTAGATATCAATTTATTTACTTTTACGAGCTCGAAAAGACAAGTGCTCGACAATCTTTTCACATTATCAGATTTTGAAAAGAGCTGAAAGTAGACTCCAGCGGTTCCTTTTTCGCTATTATCAGAGCTTGAAAAAGAGATAAAAGTGCGCTTCAAATCCTTTTTTGTTTTTAACAAAAAATAAGGAGAAAAAGTATGCTTTGTGGTCATGTCGTTCTTTGAAATAAATCTGCACGACTAATTTGTTCATCAGTTGTATTTCCTATTCAGAATAACATCAAATGGATTAAAAATACCCGGTTCATGATAAAAACATAATAAAACTATAGTCATAGCAATAAATTTAACTTGCAAATAAGTAAATGATTATTTAAAAGTAGTTTCACTATTCATTTTTACCATTCCATAGTTACCATTTGTATTTTGGAGCTCTGACCCTAATTTTTCCCCCGAACTTCAGCTGCTGATTACGATTGTTTCTGTGGATGGATTTCATCACCGTTTGATCCAGGTTAGTGCCATTAACCTCCTCTTTCCTTGGGTATTCATTTAATCTCCAATTTCTACAAATTTTTAGGGTTTTAAGACCCCTAGGGTAAATTCTGCCTAAAATGAGGGCAACGCACCCCTGAATGTTGAAACCTGCATTGAATAGTAGGTACAGTGAAGGGCACTTGCATGTGAAACAAACTGTCTCTTGTTAGGGTGTGCGTTGTGTGTAGTATAAGTTTTTTATTTTCTCATAATGCTCAAAATTTGCTTAGTTTTTTGCAATAAATGGAATCTAATGGATCTTATGGTTATATTTTAGGTTTCCATCAGATTATAATGACGATTACATGGAGGGAAAGAGAACACGGAGAACAAGATATGACTGCCTTGAATGATCCAGGTACCGTAAGAGCCCTACAAGATTGTGGACTGCTTAAGTACTTCAAGTTGTCCGGGATGAGGCAACAAATAGAACTTTTGGAGTTCTTAGTTCGAGCATGGGATCCAATGATAGAGGAATTTCATATTAAGAACCAAGTGGTTCCCATAAGATTTGAGGATGTGTATTTTCTCATAGGTTTGTCAAGGAGAGGTTCGGCCATTTCACTCTCAGGGTCTACCGTTGGAGGAGAGACAGTGAGGGATTATTTTCTGCAGTACTGGTATCCAGGGGCGTAACCTAGCAAAGATGGAAACATAAACATCCGAGATCTCAGAGATTTTCCTTTGAGAACTATGCTTTTCACAATTTCTAAACTTGCAGGAACCGTTACACTACATGTAGCGAATAGATCATATATGCAGTATGCGCTAGAGTGTATGGAGCCAACATTCTTCAACTAGTCTGAAGCTGTTCTATCTCAGATAAAGGAACAATTGAATAAATCAAAGGGAGGAAGGAAGAATAATTTCAGTTATGGTTCTATCCTTATATCCTTTGCCTTGGAATGGATTCCACTGATGTAGCCACAACATGTGACACTAGATATAGCTAGTATTAGAGATCCTCGGATGCAGAGATGGGTAGAAATCATGAGTCGGCATGCAGGCCAATCATATGTTGTGTTCTCTACTACATTATTTTCCTGGTTTCGGCGACAAATCGTCGCCATCGATGAGTACGCATACACAGGCATTGATTTCTGATGAGATCCAAATTTAGCATTACCAGAAGGTGCTCAATGGGGTGCAATGGGTAAGAATGTTTTGAACTTGTTTTTTTAATTTTCATAAGGTTTATAAAATGTTATTGTGTTTTTATGTTTTCCCAAGACTAAACTAAATGTTTAATGTAATGTAGATGTTGGTCGTATTCAACTAGTAGTGGAACCAAAGCGCGAAGCAGATGTGCCGGCAGAGAGGGTTGTCGGGAGAGCAGTCCTTCAGGACCTTGATATGGCTGAGACTCTAACTGAGCTTCAACAAAACATAGATGGTTTGACCTTCGGGATTTCGAATTGCCAGATTAAAGAGATTCTTATGCGACTACAATGACACACTATTGGGGTTCCTAACCATTAGATGTGGTTACTTCGTAGAATAGCTAGATCTATAGCATGTTACCATGAACACCACTAGTTTAATTGTGACATTTTGCATACATTTTGAGGTTAGATGACCAATGTGTCTTGGGCACAAATTTTGTAAAAACCTATAACTATCTATCTATATGATTTCAGAGTTTTTCCTATGTTTATTGTGCAATCCTATTCAATGATGTGAATGTTTTCTTTACATATGTTGCAAAATTCTGTCTAAAACTTGATTAGCTAATGAATCAGGCAATGTATTCAAATTTCTGGAAATGTGTTGATATTGAATAAAATCAAAATGTCTTTCCAAAATTCAAACTCTTAGGAATAATCTAAGAAGTGTTGGATTTCTAACAATATAAATACTAGTAAGTTGTAATACCACGAGTTGTGAGTCTAACCTTATGATTATACAGTTAATACCAAATGAAATGGAATCAGAGAGAAGTTCAATCAACATGCTATACTCAGCGATATTGTTTGTCGATCTACCAATGCAAATCCCTTGAAAACTCACTAACTCGCTGTTCGGAGTGAAAATGGACCACGCTGCAGAGGATAGATTCTGCATACTATGAATAGCACCATCAGCATATCCAACAAATGGTTCCAAAGATTCAGACATCTGCAATGAAATTTAAAGCGGATTAATAACGTCAATAAAAGTCTAAAATCAAATTAAGATAGGGAATGAAAATCAACAACATATATACAATATAATACAAAAAATACGCTCATGATTAAGCATAATAACATTTGAAATACAACCCATTTCTAGGTTATGCCAATGGAATTCCATCGTAATCAAATTACTCATAGGCACCTTAGCAAGAACTCTTTTGACAATATAGGGGTTATGCCATAATGGCTCAAATTTTCCTATACCTATTACATCAGCTTCCTGATCGTAAAGAAGGACCAAGTCACCCTCTGAGAAGATGCGAGTCTGGACAATTTTGTTGTATTGCACCTTTATACATATATTATGTGCTTTGTTGGCCAATTGGGCTTCACAACACATTTCATCAAGATGGATGAGGTTAAGGAGACGTGCTTCTTCTTTTGAGGTGTCAGGTAACAAGTCTATTGTGAGTTTTAACGATGATATTTCACATTGGATTGGTAACATAGCTTCCAAACCATACACAATTTGAAAAGGGGTAAAACCAATCACATTTCTCACCGAGGTTCGGTACGCCCACAAAGCAGAGTACATGATCAAATTCCAGTTTCTTTTACGAACTCCTATTATTCGTTGAAGCATTCGTTTAAGAATTTTTTTAATAGCCTCAACTTGTCCATTTGATTGTGGACAATAAGGAGTAGAATTATCATGTGACAATCCTAACTTGGTAGTCAATTCAGACATCATGTGGTTGCGAAAATGCTTCCCATGATCTGTAACTATAGCTTGTGGCACCCCAAACCACGCAATAATGTGGTTAAAGAAAAACAATGCAACTGTCTGTCCTGTGTTGTTGAATGTAGGCATCGTTCGGCCCATTTGGTAAAATAATCGACTTCAACAATAATATAACCATTCCCCCTGGACGAACAAGGGTTACAGGTCATGAAGTCAATACCCCATTTCATAAATGGTCCAGCAAAGACAACATGATGCATTGGTGATGGAATTTTGTGGATCTTACGATAAAAAATCTAGCATGCATGACAACTTCTGACCGCGAGGATGCAGTCTCGAAAAATAGTAGGCCAAAAGTAACCAGCGCGGAGTATCTTCTGTGCAGTAGCATATCCAGATAAATTTCCACCACAAGCCCCATCATGACAATTATTTAACACTTTTTCGGCCTCCTCATGAGTGAGGCACCTCCTTAAAATGGTATCGACACCACGACAATAAAGTGTAATGCCGATGATAAGATAACCTTTGGCTTGGTATCGAATACGTTGTTGTTCAGAGCGAGAGGTATTAGGTCGAAAAGTTTGGGTTTGGAGATAAATGATGAAATCCCCATACCAAGGATCAGATGATCCGATCAGAAACAGAGACTCATCAAGAATTGATGGTTACGATGTAGTTGCAGTACTATCAGAGGGAAGGCCACAGAGAAGCTCAGCCAAAACTAAAGACTTCTTTAACTTGGATTTGATGAACTCCAAATCAAATTCCTGAAAAATGACAATCCATTTTTAATATTTCTCCCCCAAAAATTGACGTGATAAGATATAAGTCACAGGGTCACAATCTGAAACTGTTGTTGTTTTTCGGAGCAAGATATAATGGTGAAATATTTGTATAGCTTGAACAACTGCCAAGGCAATATTTTCTACATATGAATACTTAACTTTTGTATCATTGAGATTATGACTCAAATAATATATCAGATGTTCAATTCCATTTTCTACTTGGACCAGTACCATAGCAATGGTCGTTTCGGCTGCGACGATATATAGGAAATAATCATTTTGATAATTAGGAGGATACATTAATGACACTCGGACAAGAGTGTTCTTGACAACATCAAAAGAATCTTGCACAACTTGATCCTAATGGAAGGGAACCCCCTTTTTCAAGAGTCTAGTAAAACCTTTATCCATTTCAGTGTAATTTGGAAAGAACCTTCTTAGGAAGTTTTCCTTTCCTTGAAGTTTCTGTATTTGAAGTAAGTTTGATGGTGTAGGAAAATCAAGAATGGCCCGAACCTTCAATGGGTCAATTCGAATTCCTTCTTTTGAGACTACAAATCCAAGAAAACGACCAGAACCAACATAAAACACACATTTATGTGGATTGAGGCGTATTTTGTAGTGTCAATAGTGTAAGAAAATGGCTCTCAAATGCATCGGGTGATCAATCTAATTTCGTGAATGTGCTAGTAAATCATCTAGATATGGTTGAAAAATGTGCTTGATGTCATTGAAAGCATAATCCATTTCTCTCTGAAAATTTTCTCCAACGTTATTTAAACCAAATGGAAGTTTCCTATAAGCGAATGTACCCTAGGGATAGATGAATGTTGTCTTATGTTGATCATCTAGGTGGATATTGATTTGATTGTAGCCGGAAAATCCATCCATGAACGAAAATATTTCACATCCAACACAATCGTCAATAATCTGGTCAATAAAGGGAGTAGGACAGTTTTCTTTTGGACAAGCATGATTGACATCCTGATAATAAACACACACTCTAATGGTTCCTTGATTTTTCATGAGAAGAATGATATTGGAAACCCACTCAGTTAGTGAAACAGTGTAAATGAAACCAGCTCGCAAAATGTTTTCAACTTCTGCTTTGATGGCAATGACTTTCTTCAGATGAACAGGACGAACCCGTTGACGCACCAGTTTAACATTAGGATACATATTAATAGTGTGTTCAACTATACTAGTATCTATGCCTGGCATTTCCTCATAATACCAAGCAAATCCATCACGAAATTCACGAAAGAGAGAGTGATATGATTCAAGTTCTGATGGAGAACAAGATACACCAACATGAATAGTCTCTACAATGCCAGGTTTGGTTGAAATATCGATAGAAATTATTTCTTAAATATTTGATATATTTCGCTCGGAATCGATTGCATTAATGGGTAAATAATTCGAAAAGAAATTTTTGATAGATGGGTGATATAGTTCACTAAGATTATTTTCTTCATAATCAGGAATATGGGAACGATGATGATAATCTTTCCTTGGTTCTCCCTTGGAAAACATGGCTTCCAAAATATTCTCATCTGTCAATAACATTGAGGAAAATGGATCATATGGAGTACCAAAATCTAAAGAACAATCAACCCAAACACTCGACGACGCTAATTTCGGATTTTCCGCCCAAGCCAAATAGATTGATTGCTATGCCATCTTAATAGAGCTAAGCGGCAGAAACTGATCTAATGTAGAAATATCAGAATCACGCGTACTCTCCCTTAAGTCAGATAGAGTGGACGAGATCATGTAGCAGGTCTCTATACTTTCAATTTCTTTCGACATTGTGGGCGGCGGTAATGCAAAGGTTCCCATAAGAGTGGAATCCTTTATGATTCCTAGACCAATTTTCTGAAGTTCTAGTTGGGGTATGTGAACTAATGAAATGCTTCGAGTTACCTGTGAAGTAGAGGCAAAGAAGGATAGTTGATTAATGACTATGATTGTACATTTATGTGGAAAGGAAATCATTCTAAAATATGTAGAAATAATGGCAGTCATTGCATATACCCATGGCCTTCCGAGTAAAATATTATAGTCAAGGGGTCCATCAACAACCTCAACATCAATATTCACTATTTTCCCCCCTATTTCAACATGCAGGTTATTAATAATACCACAAGTTTTATATGTATGTCCATCAAATGCCTTCAATGTCGTTGATGATTGTGATAAGCATGGTGAGCCAAGTGACTTCCAACAGTTTAGAGACATAATGCATGTAGATGCTCCCTCATCAATAATAGTGTGATGAACAAGGTGATTGAGAACATTTACTTGTATGGAGAATGCCAATTCTACTGGTAGTTGCAGTACATATCCCTTATGATTAAAGATGACAAGATTTGAATCAGTCGGATCAATTCCACCAATAGCCGACAATAAAGCCTGTTTTTGGGAGGGACAATTTTTTAATACCTCAAGCGCAAACATAGCTGAAGGGGATTGAGCCAAATCTTCAACTATATTATAACTTTGTGCAACTCTTACTCGAGGATTATATGTCGATTTATGAATTACTCCCTTTGGTGGCTTGATTGTCAATTCAGGAATAACAGTAGGCGGTACTGATTCCATAGAGGGGTTCGTAGTCGAGGTAGTAGGTTGATAAGTGACCTGACTACCATAATCTTTATTTAGTGTTGACACCAAAATATCTATTGAAGGTTTTGTGACGGATAACATTAACACTTGGGAACTAGGAGCTGGATCCGTAGCAACCATATTGGTGTTTGAATTTGGAAATGGGTCTATCAACACAGCTGACGCATGGGAAATCTTGATGATTTTTGAGACTTCAATGCGGTGGGGAAAACCCCTAACAAAGTGTTCCTAATTACAGATTATGCATGGATAACGAGGTTTCCAAGGTCCAGACAGTTGATCATATAATATTTCATGCGGGTTAGAAGTTTGTTTTTTCTTTGATTTCCCCTTTTTCTTACTTCCTGGTTGCTTGTCACCTTTTCCTTTGTCAAATGACACGGCATTAATTTCAGAAGTAGGAGCAGGATTAGATGCAGTAGTGTGGTGTGTGCTTGTAGTGCCTATCAAGTCGTATCCGGTGTTGTAGCTCCTAGAGACAGCCTTGAGTTGTATAAAGACCAGTGCTTAGGACATCTTAACTGTAAGGAGCATATGACTCAACTAATTGGAGTTGACCAGGTTAGGCTCTCATGCTATAACCACTTGGATGAATGGTTTTAATAAGGGTGGAACCAAGACCCCAAAGTTAAACACCACAACTATGAAAACTTCAGAAACTGAGTGTAAACTTAAATATGTAAATGCATCCGACAACTTTAAGATAGAATGCTGGAGAGGGGGCCAACTTCTAAAATGACACACAGATATCGATTAATATGTGGGTGAGGACTGTGGTAAAGGATTTAGTAGGATATTAACCATAACAGGGCTTATTCAAAGATGAAAATCCATATATACTGGGCCTACGCAAAGATAAGAATCCATATATGTGGACAATCCCAAAGATAAGGATCCATTGTAGTTAATATCAGAGGAACAGTGGAAGAGATGAAAAATGAAACAAAATGTCTTGCCTGAACTATATTTAAAGTGCTATAGATGAGTAAACATGAGTATCTGTAATGATAAATTCACATCTAAACATGGGATCACCCGCATTCTAGAGCATAGATACAAGAAATGTGGAGATATGCGAAATGAACATTTGTATTAAAAACATAGAGAATAGCTACAAACTGTGAATCACCCAGATCAGAATCCCTAATTCCAACAAAGCTTCTTATCACTGAGTCCCTATGTGATCTTCAACATCAATTATCAAAATTCAGAAAACACACATACAAAATGCTTGAACTAGTGAGTCCTTTGGAAAATCTGGAACCCTATAGATGTCTTTCCTTTCTGATTTTATAACATTTTCATGGGCTATACGCGGAAAGATATTTTGGGAAAATATCTTTTCCGCGTGCCTGTATGCAGTTTCAAGTCTTAATCAAAAGATCAAAATTGATGATGAGGCAGAATGCTTCCCATCATCTTACAAATCGGGCTTATAGCCGTTTGAATGAAAATAACACAACTGTCTAACTGAAAGTAAAAATTTCAAGAGTGAAATATGAATTTCACTTGAATATTGAAAGTAAAAATAAAACAAGAGGCCACATGGGCCCAATCATGAGTTAACAATTTTGGTGGTGGGATGGAGTTGAGGCTGTAGCTCGAGAAGGCAGTACTGTGGTTGCAGAGGAGCTGGCTTTCTTAGAGGCGGATGGAGTGGATAGAGAAGGAGATGCGGTGGCTAATGAACTCGCATGATTCTTCCACCTTTGCCAAGTGTCGGCTGCAGGATCAGGTATCATAGTGAAAGCGTCGACCCACATACTTCTGTTAGCTCCGCATAACTCGCCTGAGTGGGAAATGGTTGTTTCACTTGATGAAGAAGAGAATTCTTTATCGAGTGCTGCAATTATGGTTTCAGCCTTAAGCCGAGTAGTCTTCTCAGATGGTATGTCAGTTTGATTCATCATTTCTGTCAGCCGACACTTGTATGCTGATAATGGTTGAAGAAGCACATTTGAAGGCTCCCAGCATGATGGGAGTCCAGCGAGTGTCAGTTCGGTCCATTCTGTTTCAAACTATTCCAATCTTCTCACCATCCTTTCCAAACTACCCAGTGCAAGGTTGCGCACAACTTCCTTTTCCATCACCCTCTGAAATTCTGACGCCTCCTTGAACCTGCCCTTGATTCCTCGTTTGGCCAATTGTTCTGAACTCAAATCATTTGGGAGGGAAATACACCTTTTGGCATTTTCAACCTTAGTTGAAGCATCTGTATACCCTTCATGGATAATTATTCTAAATTGACGTATCGCGGCCTTCTCTTCTTCAATGAGGGTCAGGAAAGCCCAATGCTTCTTTACCTCCATGATGATGTCTGTCCAAATTAAGCGTCGGGTGTCCAAAAGGGTGATGTTTCCTTTCATTCGGCTCGTAAGGTCCCGGATAGTCTTCTCTTGCTACAGATTTTTCTTGTTTCCCCTCTTCTATTTCCTTCTACAGAGTCGCTACCTTTTTGGAATTCTCCTTGAGGAAGGCCTCAAGCTCCTGGATATTCTGTCGTGCCGTTTGAACTTGCTTCTCTACTACTTGAAGTTCACCTAGCGCCATGGTTCGCTACTCAGAGAGTGAGCTGGATCCTTCAGGAGGTGGTGTGGAGCATACATGTGCATCCCAATTTTTCTGCAGCTCGTCCATATTCTGCTGGAGGGTAGTCATCTCGTTAGAAATTTTAACACTCTCTTCTTTCTCCTTGGCAAGGGAGTCTACCAGATCAGCCTTGTCCTTTTCTATCTAGGCTAATTCAGCAATTTGTACGTGCTGAAAGCCAGGCATATTCAGCTTATTTTTCAGAGCTACAATCTGTTTCTGCAACTCTGAGATGACATGGCCCTGAGGATCTTCTTTATCGTTCCCTTTGCCCTTCACGACAGCTTGTAGACTGCGCAGGTCATTTGAGAGTTCCCAGGCATTAATATTATCCATTCTAAGGTTCTCGACCACTTGTTTGTACTTGGTTTGTATCTTCCTTAGAGTGAGGGAGAGCTTCACCACCTCATCCTTTAGCATATTACCAAAACACTAGAATAGATTGCACTTATCAATTGGTGGAACTTGTGACATGTTTACTGCCACCTCCAGAGCTCTGTAGCTGGTGGTCCTAGCCTCTGGGTCTAGTACCGCTTCATTCATGGCCATTACCAATTGTTATTTATCCATATCAATCTCGGCTGAGAACCGAGTATTATATTTGTCTACATATCCCTCTAATTCTAACCAGTGCTTTTCCCTGATAGCTCTGTTTTTCCCCTTCATTTCATTCTTCACCTTGGACTTGTTTACTGAGATGGCTTGTGAAACTTTTGAGAAATTAGAAGGTGATGGGCCATCATGTTTTACCACAAAACTTGCTTTTCCCTTGTCCGACTGACCATAAAATGCTACCTTTTGCAGCGGCTGCTCTTCCCCGACACTTTCTTCATTATTTGTTCTCTGCCTTTTGGAAGGCGAAGAACCTTCTCCTGAGGCTCTAGCTTTTTCAACCTATTTCTTACCTGCTTCTTGTGTCGAAGCAGTGTCCCCTTTTCCCCTGTCACAGATGAATCAGTCTCCATCTGTGAAAGCAAAGGCCAGGTATCAATATTATCTCTCCACTCGATGAAGGGTCTAGTTTCATGAGCATACGTAGTTGATTTAATCTTCTTCATTTTATTTGAGATGATGCCTTTCGAATCATAGGGCCAAGCTTTCCCTTGCCTTAAATCCATACCCTTGAGCAGGTTTTCAATTATGGGGAGGGAGTGCCTTGAGTTCAATGAAGGGGCCGATGGTTGTAGGAAGTTTAAGAATGAACCCCTTTTTTGCAGGGAGGAAGTGGAGCTTGTCAGCATTCAAGGTCTGTCGGAGGTACTCCAAGGTGTAAATCCGCATGGCAGGAAAAACTGGTAATCTGTAATAGGAAAATTTTGCACCATAAACCCTAATCTTAGTGTAGTCATCAAATAGGTATCAATCCCCTGTGCTTTCTTCCTCACTGTACTATAGCCATCTCCTCTATTCAGGAAAACTCCTGGGTGGAGGGTTGTCATGAATAATTGTATAGGCTATTGTCATGAATTCATTCAAGAAATTTGAATAACCCACCCCATTAGCCAACTGATGTACTGCGGGGTTCCAGTGAAAGACAGTTCTTGTTTGAGAGGTTATTCTAGAAAACATTTCCAGACCCAGACCCTCGAACTTATCAGCCTGCTAGAAAAGGAAGAGGTAAAACACCATGGAACAGAAACGGAAATGGCCGGTGGCCGAGAGGTCTAGAAACTAGTTTTGGATGGCAGAGGCCAAGAAACCAGGGATATCCAAAACAACCCCTAATTCTAACATTAATCATAAAAGGGCTACACACTCCATGACTCGCTCTACTCCTTCTATACCTAGCAACCCCGCAATGAGAGAAAGTGTTGGTTGAAGGTCTTCTTTGAATGTATTTAGAGGGATTTAGTCTGAAGACGGAAAATATGTAAGGTGAGAGTCGGATATAGCAGTGATGAAATCGCTCTGAAACCTCCAGGGTAGCTTAGAAAACTGACAGGATAAAGAAATTTCAGTGAAACTAACATAGTTAAAACTGAGAGGATAACAGAGAGCTTTCTTGATGATCTTAGGAGATATAATAAATATATTGTTCCCTTGAGTCGATAGAAACATGTCTCAGCGCTCATCATACACTTCCTTGAGCCAGTAAATCAATTCCACAACTGGGTATACGGGCGGAGTAATTTGGTGACATAACCCCGAAAAAACAACTTTGAACCTATCCCTATTTTCTATATGCTTCCTAAATAGGTCAGGTTTGACGCTACTGATAAAGAAAGGGTATTGTGGGTCTCAAATGTGGACTTGCAAGTTAGTGAATGGCTCAGGTCTAGGAGGAGCCCTAGACTCGCAAACCTGAGGGGTTTGGGGTTTAGACTTTTTAACCTTGATTTTACCCATGACCATGATGAAAATCAAAATCGGAAGGAAACCAGATAGTGAAAAATGGATGGAATACCTACATAGTAAGGAAAATTCTCAGGGTAAACGACGTAGGGAAGTTGAAAGCGACTTGGTAGACCTGGTACTGGATGCTCGCGCTTTAGCTATACAGTATCTCGTAAAATAAAGTATTTTTACCACAGTGAACACAGAGGTAGGGTTATATGGCTTCAAATTTCCTGGAAAAGGAGACTAGGATGACACTTGTGGGGTTGACATCATAAGGACGCTGACACTGAGATACGTGGCATCTGATTATTTTCTATCAGAGTTCAGTTAGGTGTATACCACGTGTCGGGTTAAATACCAGTACTGGTCATGTACCGGGTGTCCTAGGACTTACCTTACCGTTACCTCCCAGTGCCAGGTGTCTCCGTGATCAGGCCCATCTCTCGGGTCCCACCGTATGCTATGCCATCAAAATTATGGGGGGTGAGCTTCCACCTTGCCGCTACCATCCTCGATCCCCCCGAAACTCTTCACGCGCACTTATCCTTTAACTACACAGAGTATGGGTAGGGCCTGCCTTGTGTAGTTGTCTTGCACCTTTATCCTCTTTGTTCTGTGTAAGGCTTTACCACAAGGCTACAATATATATATGATGCCTTGTCCCCTTTTTTATATCGATTTTCTTTCATATTAACCCATTCACTCTTTTAAGTATTTCTCCCTTTTATGTTTTTGGGTGATCTGCCTTTATAAGCTTCATAGGGCTAAGGTGGTGAATGATATAACAAAATTGGCTCCATTTAGGGATGACACTCTTTTCCTCAAACATGTCGAGGACTCCACAGACCATCTGTTAGCATCTCTTTGTGAACACGACTCCTCGGCACCTTCTCTTCTTTTTTCATGACAACTCAAAACAACAAACATCATAATAAAAGAAACTAAATAATGTACAACATCATACAGTAGACCTTTCAGCCTGAATCAATACTGGAAAAAGGGTTTTAAGAATTTCTCATTCAAAGGGGTGTCGAGCAGATCACCCTGCAAATTTTCCAGCCTAAAGGTGTTGTTTCCTCCTTCTTCAGCAATTTTGAAAGGTTTGAACCATAGAGGATCGAACTTTCTGTGCTTTCCTTTTTCAACCCTTCTTATGTCCCATCTTAGTACTAGATCCCCGACCTGCATCTCTTTACCTTTAGCATGATGATTGAACAGGTCCTTCATTTTCTCTTGGTACTCAGTCAATCTCTGATTTACTTGACTTCGAGTCTCCTCCAGCTCTACTAACTGATTCATCCTTCTGGTGAGATCGTTTGGTTCCTCTTGAAAATCCTGCATGAACCTAGCCACAGGTAAGGCCAATTGTATTGGGAAAACTGCTGCTCTTCCATAGACCAATTCATATGGGGATTTTCCTGTTGACCTCTTACTAGTGATTCTATTCGCCCATAACGTGAACTTAATATGGGAATCCCAGTTCTTCTGAAGATTCTGCCAATCCATTCCCCTGTGGGTAATATGCAGTAGAGTGACCTAATAAAATATTATATTATTGGCAGAAATTGATAAATTTGATAGACTTGAAAACCTGAGCATTGTCTGTGACAATCTTAACAGGGCAGCCAAACCTTGAGATAATGTTATCTTCCAGAAACTTGATTACCACTGTGTCTGTAGCATTCCTTGCTGGCACGACCTCTACCCATTTAGTGAAGTAATCTGTGGCTGTTAATATCCACCTGTGTTGCCCACTAGAGGCAAGATGAATTTCGCCGATGAAATCAATTCCCCACTGCTGGAAAGGTTCTTCTATGTGCACTAGGATCATGAGCAGAGGTGCGGACTTATGCCTTTCAGCAAACTTCTGACATTTTTCATGGGCTCTTACTCGAGCATAAACGTCTCCGAAGAGTATGGGACAGAAAAATACAGCTTTCAAAATCTTATGTGCAGTGGCTCTCCAGCTGTAGTTGCCACCACAGATGCCCTCGTGGAATTCTACCATTACATCTTCTACTTCATTTTCAGTGAGATATAAAATTAGTATGCCTGATGGGTCTCTCCGATACAAACGACCATTTGCTATGATGAACTTCTGATATTTCAGCCTCAGCATTCTATACTTTGTCTTGTCGCGGCTTGGAGGACATCTAAGAGTCAAGAGGTATTCTACAATTTCCTTGTACTATGGACTGAGAAGGTACTTCATATGGGTCTTTTGTGTAGCGGTTTCTATTCTACGATACTCTTCTACTCTTTCAAGATCTTCATTGGCAACCATAGACAATCTTATCCCCAAAGCCTGACAATTTGATTCGGAAAGGATCTTAGCTAATCCCTGTCCCTTTATTAGCTTAGTGGGGCATATTTCCAACTCATACTCCTGTATCTTGGCAATCCATTTGCCTCTCTTCCCTTCGCTATCTCCCTGAATCAAGATGTCTTTTACAGCCTCTATGGGTACAAATGCAGTTATGGCCGACTGCAAGACATACATTCGAAAAGCCTTGAGGGATTTGACCAAGGCATAAGCCTGTTTCTCCAGGATGTTATATTTTAGCTCAGTATCATGAAGCACTTGGCTAAATAAGGAAATAGGATTTTCATACCCCTCCTCATTCTTCTGCAATAAAACTGCTGTGACAGTGTGGGGAGATGCAAAGGAAAATATCATGAAGGGTTTTGCATAATCCGGTCCAGCCAACACTGGGGCTTCTGCGAAAGCATTTTTAATCCTGTTAAAAGCTTCCTGTGGCTCAGGATTCCATTTTACTTCATCATATTTTTTTAGCATCTCAGTTATGTACTGGACTATCTCAACATCGTTCGGTATGAATCTTCTCAGGAAGTTGATACGTAGAAGAAAAACTTGGACCTCTTTCTTGTTTCTAGGCAAGGATATACCATTTATGACTTATAACCTTTTCAGGTAAATTTTAACCCCTGCCTTTGTTACAATATGCCCCAACAGTTTACCCTCTTCCAAAGAAAACAAATATTTTTGAGGGTTTAAAGACAATCCATACCTTCGGCACTTGTCAAAGGTTCTGCGCAGGTGCTCAATATGTTCAACATCATCCTTTGAGAAGACTGTGATGTCGTCCAAGTAGACCACCACGAATTTGTCTTGTTCCCCCACAAAAGCAATATCCATGGCTCGTTGAAATGTAGCCCCGCCATTGATCAACCCAAACGTCATTCGGGCATACATAAACATTCCCCAAGGAGTAGTGAATGCATTTTTCTTTTGGTCCTTCGGAAGCACTGCTACTTGATTATACCCAGAAAAGCCATCCATCATAGACATTCGCGAAGCTCCTACCACCTTCTACAATATATGGCCCATCTTTGGTAGCAGATAATTGTCCTTCAGAGATGCTCTGTTCAAATTATGAAAGTCAACACACAGTCTTATCTCTCTGTTCTTCTTTCAGATTGGGACCAAGTTGGAAACCCATTCAAAATATCTTAATAGTACAATGATCTTAGCCTTTAACAGTTTCTTGATTTCCTTTTCTATGGAAGGAAGAAGTAAAGGATTAATCTGTCTTAGTTTTTGTTTGTGTGGCTTAGCATCTCCTTTTAACAGAATCTTGTGCTGGATAATGCTGATATCAAAGGTCTTCAAATCTTGATAGGACCAAGCAAAAACGTCTTTATATGTCTGAAATAACTTCCAATATATCTCCTTGTATTCTTCAGGTACCTTATTAGACAATTTCACAACCTTTGGATCGACCTTAGTGCCGAGGTTTAGGTCATCTACCTTATTTTCTTCAACAACCTTACTTGGTTGTATTGGGACATAATTCTTATCAAATAATCTCTCCAGCAGGACCAGTCCTCTTGGTATCACATTCCCTTTGAGCTGCAGCACCTTGTGCCTAGCCATGGTATCCCGCCATTTATTCTGAGGAAGTTCCTTAGTCTCCTCTTCACCTACATCTATGTCCATATTGGAGAATTCCCCAGCAGTCTCCATGAATCTTCTCACCTGCTCTTCATCTTCAAACACCTGCCAGTGTTTGACATTGTCAGGGATGGAAGGACGGTAACAGACCTCTATCTTGTACCCTAGGAGGGGATTCTGAGGAGGCCGAAAAGTGCTTGCAGATACTGCAAGAGAGTTTTCCATTATGTTCTGGTCTCTTGGCATGAATTGAATATTAAATGCAAAGAAGAAGTTATCTACCAGGTCCCATACCTCGTTTCTGTAAGCCCTCAGTCATGGGTGCTTAGCTTGACACTGATTTCTTTACTTGTCTCACCACTAGTTCTGAATCTCCAAGAACCTTCAAGATCTGAATATTCATGTTCTTTGTTGTTTGAAGACCTAGAAGCAAGGCTTCGTATTCAGCCAAATTTTTCGTGGCTTCATACTCAAATTTAAAGGATAATGAGACCAGCTACCCAGTAGGGGAGATCGGAAGAACCCCAACTCCATTTCCTTCCTTTGAGTTGGCTCCATCAAAGTGCAAGGTAAAAACCCCACCTTCTTCATTACTCTAGGACTGCTCGATATTTATCTGACAGAAATATGGCTCTTGCAAGTAATCTTGGTCTTCTTCCAGCATTAGATAAGAAAACTCACCCTCTTTGCTATACACTGGTAAATTTACTGAATTATTGGCTGTAGTGACAATCTTCACAAACCTTGTTTCCTGGTATAATCTTCTTTCATGGCCCCCAAACACAGGTATGGTCGCATAAGTTAGGTCCAACTTTATAGATCCTCCGATTTTTGTACCCCATGATCTTGATAACAGAATCCCAAACTGAGCTGGGATATCGGCCACTACTATGTCCATTACCACGCTCTTAGTTGGGATTTGGGCCAGATTCACCACCAAATCCTTGATCATTCCCAAACATTTGACTCTTTTGGAATCAAAAGAGTAGATATCTTTATATGGGCAAGTGATCTGTAGCCCCAATTGTTCCATCATTGACAGGGGCAGGAGGTTATGAGATGCTCCAGAATCCAACATACAATTATGCAATAATAGGTCATGAATTACTAAGGAGACATAGAAAGGAGGAGTTAAAGCATCTAACTCTTCAACATGAGAACTGAACACAACCATGGGCCTTTCTTCCTGAAGGTTTAAACTATCTAGTATTGGGGCTGCTCCTTGGGGGAGCATGAAAGAAGATACCTGAGACTGGTAGACTGGTTGTTTCAGTAGTTCAGTCAGGGGACTGGGATTTTAACTTTCTCTAGTTCTTTTTGAAGATTAAAAGCAGAGGGAGACTTCTCTATGGTATTTTTCTTTGGCTCTTTACTCTCGGCTGGAGGTTTTTCTTCCTTCAGAAGAGGTTTAACATTTACATTTGGAGTAGGTGCCAACTTAGAAGAGGAAGGAATGGAGTTATTAGAATGTAAAGGTTTAGTTATAGGTCTCTTACCTTTATCTCCGACCTTCTGTATAGTTTTCTCCTTTTGAGGCATCTCTTCTTATTGTTCTTGTGTGCGAGTTCTCTTTCTAGAGGACCTGAGATCATATTTTCTATGAAACTGTGCTTGCATGAAGTCTACGAATTGATTACAGTAATCATCGATCTCTGGATCTTTAGCAGCACTTGTTTTTTCTTCTTCTTCTTGCAAGGAAAGCTCCACTCCTTCACTTTATTGCAAAGAGGAATCAACTTCATCACCATTTGTGTAAGCAAGGTATTTATCATCTTTCCCATCAGGGATGTCTTCGGTAGGGCCATCCATCTTCCCTTCTAGATACAACAGGGGCTATATGTGGTCTTACTGCTCCTTCCGATCTCTTTGTAATATTTGTAAAGGAGGATTTCTGTATTTGGGGTTATAACCCTTGTTTGGTGTAGTTTGGAATGCTCGAAAGATTCTTGATCATTTTATTCATCTCCTCGATTTTGTTATAAACTACCTCTCTGTCTTGATTAGAGGTAGATGCTTCTTCTGTCCCTCTGCGCCTAGCATCATGGTCCAACCTCCCTCTGGATTTTCTTGTAGAAACGAAGTTAGCTTCAACTTCTAGTGCATCGGTCTGAGCCTGGTCCAATGTAGCAGACTTCCTCTCCCTCAGGGTGAATCCGAATTTTGACTCAAATGCTGCTACAAAGACAACCTTAGCAGCGATCTAGTGCGGCTTCATTTCTATAGGCATGCTGGTATATAGTTTATTAAATCTCTTAATAAACTTAGACACATATTTGTTATGTCTTTTCTTTAAAGCATTGAATTCTGTAAGACAGTACCCATGATCCTTCTTTTCTCCCCATTTCTCAGTGAATGCATTTTCCATTTCCTCCTAGTTATTAATGGAGCGGTCCCCCAAGGTCTGGAACCATTTCCTGGCCTCTCCATCTAGAGACTGGACAAACAGTCTCAACACCACATCCAAAAGTTTAACATTGAAATTTTCTGCGAAGGCGCAGAAAATTTCCAGGTGTTTCTGAGCTTCAATATCATTTTCTCCATTGAAACGAGGTAGGATCTTTAAATGATCCTGAGGCATATCATTCAGGATCTAAGGAAATGCTAGAGGGGCATATTTGTTCAAAAGGAATCCAGGAACAACCATCGAAGGTTGTGGGGGTGGCGAGAGAGTCTAATATTTAAAAGGAGGTGGTGGAAGAGAAGTATGTATCACAATAGGGATATATTGAATAGAGGCTTGGGGGGCTGATGGAGATGCTGGAATCTGAGCGGCAGACACCTCTGTGACATCTTTAACTTATTCGTCTTTGGGAGTGGGATGCAAAATGAAGCTCGTAGTTTCTACAAACTTAGCCTCATCTTTTACTTCAGTATTTTCAGAGGAGGGGTTAGCTAAAGTATAGTCAAGGGTTCTTGCAGTAGAATCAAGACCTTGATCTTGAGCTAATTGAGAGGAGGATGGAGATTCTTCCAGGGAGAATCTAGGAATATCCGTATAAGATGATTGTATTTCTCTCCAACTTCTCTTGTGAAAAATATTTTCTAGATCAGAAACTGAAGGTGTTCTTAACTGGGAAGTATCTGACCTTAGGTGTGGCTTTCGGGAAGCCAGGACTGCAAATAAATTTGTCCTTTGAATGACGGTGGAGTTGCCAAGGTGAGATATATACAACTCCAAACCCTTCCTGCTCACCTATTTTGAAGGGTGGATGAATATTTGTCGAGGCCCAGGGATTTAGTTCTTTAAATTCTTTCCCCGGAAACGGCACCAGAAAGATGTTGTAGCTCCTAGAGATAGCCTTAAGTTGTATAAATATCAGTGCCTAGGACATCTTAACTGCAAGGAGCATATGACTCAACTAATTGGAGTTGACCAGGTTAGGCTCTCATGCTATAATCACTTGGATGAATGGTTTTAATAAGGGTGGAACCAAGACCCCAAAGTTAAACACCACAACTATGAAAACTGCAGAAACTGAGTATAAAATTCAATATGTAAATGCATCCGGAAGCTTTAAGACAGAATGCTGGAGAGGGGGGCGACTTCTAAAATGACACACAGATATCAATTAATATGTGGGCGATGACTCTGGCAGAGGATGTAGTAGGATATTAACCATAACAAGGCTTATTCAAAGATGAAAATCCATATATGTTGGGCCTATGCAAAGATAAGAATCCATATATGTCGACAATCCCAAAGATAAGGATCCATTGTAGTTAATATCAGAGGAACGGTGGAAGAGATGAAAAATGAAACAAAATATCATGCCTGAGCTATACTTAAAGCACTATAGATGAGTAAACATGAGTATCTGTAATGATAAATTCACATCTAAACATGGGAGCACTCGCATTCCAGAGCATACATATAAGAAATGTGGAGATATACGAAATGAAAATTTGTATTAAAAACATAGAGAAGAGATACAAACTGTGAATCACCCAGATCAGAATCCCCAATTCCAAAAAAGCTTCTTATCACTGAGTCCCTACGGGATCTTCAACATCAATTATCAAAATTCAGACAACATACATACAGAATGCTTGAACTAGTGAGTCCTTTGGAAAATCTATAACCCTATAGATGTCTTTCATTTTTGCTTTTATAACATTTTCATGGGCTATATGCGGAAAGATATTTTGGGAAAATATCTTTTCCACATGCCTGTATGCAGTTTCAAGTCTTAATCAAAAGATCAAAATTGATGATGGGGAAGAATGCTTCCCATCATCTTACAAATTAGGCTTATAGCCGTTTCTAATGAAAATAACACAACTGTCTAACTGAAAGTAAAAATTGCAAGAGTGAAATATGAATTTCACTTGAATATTGAAAGTAAAAATAAAACAAGAGGCCACGTGGGCCCAATCATGAGTTAACAATTTTGGTGGTGGGACGGAGTCGAGGTTGTAGCTGGAGAAGGTAGTACTGTGGTTGCAGAGGAGTTGGATTTCTTAGAGGTGGTCGGAGTGGATAGAGAAGCAGATGCGGTGGCTGATGAACTTGCATGATTCTTGCACCTTTGCCAAGTGTCGGCTGCAGGATCAGGTATCATAGTGAAAGCGTCAACCCGCATACTTCTGTTAGCTCGGCATAACTCGCCTGAGTCGGCAATGGTTGTTTCACTTGATGAAGAAGAGAGAATTCTTTACCGAGTGCTAAAATTATGGTTTCGTCCTTAAGCCGAGTGGTCTTCTCAGATGGTATGTCAGTCCGATTCATCACTTTTGTCAACCAGCACTCGTATGCTGATAACGGTTGAAGAACTACATTTGAAGGCTCCTAGCATGATGGGAGGCCGACAAGTGTCAGTTCAGTCCATTCTGTTTCAAAATTTTCCAAGCTTGTCACCATCCTTTCCAAACTTCCCAGTGCAAGGTTGCATGCAGCTTCCTTTTCCATCACCCTCTGACATTCTGACGCCTCGTTGAACCTGCCCTTGATTCCTCGTTTGGCCAATTGTTCTGAACTCAAATCATTTAGGAGGGAAATATACCTTTTGGTGTTTTCAACTTTATTTGAAGCGTCTGTATACCCTTCATGGAGAATTCTTCTAAATTGACATACCGCGACCTTATTTTCTTCAATGAGGGTCAGGAAAGCCCAACGCTTCTTTACCTCCATGATGATGTCTGTCCAAATTAAGCGTTGGGCATCCAAAAGGGTGATTTTTCCTTTCATCTAGCTCGTAAGGTCCAGGATAGTCTTCTCTTGCTGCAAATTTTCTTGTTTCTCCTCTTCTATTTCCTTCTACAGAGCCGCTACATTTTTGGAATTCTCCTTGAGGCAGGCCTCGAGCTCCTGGATCTTATGTCATGCCATCTGAACCTGCTTCTCTACTACTTGAATTTCGCCTAGCGCCATGGTTAGATGCTAAGAGAGTGAGCTAGATCCTTCAGGAGGTGGTGTGGATCATACATGTGCATTCCCTTTTTTCTGCAACTCATCCATCTTCCACTGGAGGGCGGTCACCTCGTAAGAAATTTTAACCCTCTCTTATTTCTCCTTGGAAAGGGAGTCTGCCAGATCAGCCTTTTCCTTTTCTATCTGGGCTAATTCAACAGTTTTTACGTGCTAAAATCCAAGCATATTCAACTTATGTTTCAGAGCTGCAACCTGTTTCTGCAACTCTGAGATGACATGGCCCTGAGGTCCGCTTTATCGCTCCCTTTTCCCTTTATGACAGCTTGCAGACTGCAAGGGTCATTTGAGAGTGCCCGGGAATTAATCTTCTCCATTCTAAGGTTCTCGATCACTTGGTTGTGCTTGGTTTGTATTTTCCTTAGAGTGAGGGAGAGCTTCACCACCTCATCCTTTAGCATATCACCAAAACACTGGAACAAATTGCACTTGTCAATTGGTGGAACTTGTGACATGTTTACCGCCACCTCCAGAGCTCTATAGCTGGTGGTCCTAGCCTCTGGGTCTAGTACCGCTTCAGTCATGGCCATTACCAATTGTTCTTTATCCATATCAATCTCGGCTGTGAACCGAGTATGATATTTGTATACATACCCCTCTAATTATGACCAGTGATTTTCCCTGATAGCTTTGTTCTTCACCTTCATTTCATTCTACGTCTTTGATCTGTTTACAAAAATGGCTTGTGAAACTTCTGAGAAATCAGAAGATGATGGACCATCATGTTTTACCACAAAACCTGCTTTTCCCTTGTTCGACTGTCCATATAATGCTACCTTTTCCAACGACTTCTCTTCCCTGACATTTTCTTTATCATTTGTTCTCTGCCTCTTGGAAGGCGAAGAACCTTCTCCTGAGGCTCTAGCTTCTTCAACCTGTGTCTTACCTGCTTCTTGTGTCGAAGCAGTGTCTCCTTTTTCCCTTGTCGCAGATGAATCGGTCTCCATCTGTGAAAGCAAAGGCCAGGTATCAAGATTAGCTCTCCACTCGATGAAGGGTCTAGTTTCATGAGCATAAGCAGTTGATTTAATCTTCTTCCTTTTATTTGAGACGATGCCTTTCGGATCATAGGGCCAAGATTTCCCTTGCCTTAAATCCATACCCTTGAGTAGGTTTTCCACTATGGGGAGGGCGTGTCTTGAGTTAACAATGAAGGGGCCGATGGTTGTAGGAAGTTTAAGAATGAACCCCTTTTTCGCAGGGAGGAACTGGAGCTGGTCAGCCTTCAAGGTCTGCCGGAGGTACTCAAAGGCGTAAATCTGCATGGCAGGAAAAACTGGCAATATGTAAGGGGGAAATTCTACATTGTAGACCTTGATCTTAGTCTAGTCATCAAATAGGTACCGGTCTCCTGTGCTTTCGGCCTCACTGTACTGTAGCCATTTCTTCTGCTCAGGAAAAATCCTGGGCGAAGGATTGTCATGAATAATAGTATAAGCTATTGTCATGAATTCGTTTAAGAAACTTGAATAACCCACCCCATTTTCCAAATGATGCATTGCAAGATTCCAGTCAAAGACAGTTCTTGGCTGAGGATTTATCCTATAAACCTTTTCTAGACCCAAACCCTCGAACTTATCAGCCTGTTGGAAGAGGAAAAGGTAAAATACCATGGAGTAGAAACGAAAATGACCTGTAGCCAGGAGGTCTTGAAATTGAGTTTGGATGGCGGAGGCCAAGAAACTAGGGATGTCCAATACAACGTCGGGTTGTGACATTAACCACAAAAGGGCTACACACTCCTTCGAGACTTGCTCGACCCCTTCTATACCTAGTAATCTAGCAATGAGAGCAAGGGTTGGCTGAAGGTCTTCCTTGAATGTACTCAAGGGCACCGAGTTTGCAGATGGGAAAGTTGTGAGGCAGGAGTCAGAAATAGCAGCAATGAAATCGCTCTGCTGCCTCCACGGTAACTTGGAAAACTAACAGGATAGCATCATTTCAGTGAAACTGACATAATTTGAATTGGTAGGGTAATAGAGGGTTTTTCTGATGATTTCGGGAGATATAATGAATATCTTGTTCCCTTGAGATGAGAGGAACATATCCCGACGTTCATCGTAAGCTTCTCTGAGCCAACAAATGAATTCAACAACTAGGTAGACAAGCAGAGTAATTTGGTGATATAGTCCTTACAAAACGACTATGAACCTGTTCGTATTTTCCACATGCTTCCTGAATAAATCCGGCTTGACACTACTAATAAAAAACGGGTATTATGGGTCTTGGATGTGGACTTGCAAGTCTGTGAAAGGCTCAGGTCCAGGAACAACCCTGGACTCATGAACTTGAGGGGTTTTGGGCTCTGACTTCTTAACCTTGACTTTACCCATGCCCATTATTAAAAATGAAAAATGAAAGGAAACCAAATAGTGAAAAAGGGATGGAATACCTGCGCAGTAAGGAAAATGCCCGGGGAAAACGACGCAGGGAAGTTGCAAGCAACTTGGTAGACCTGGTACTGGGCGCTCGCGCTTTGGCTATACAGTATCCCTTAAAAGAAAGTATTGTACCATAGTGAATCACAGAACAGGGTTGACGTCATAAGGACGCCGACACTGAGACGCATAGCATCTGGTTATTCGCTATCAGAGTTCGGTTAGGTGTATACCACGCGTCGGGTTAAATGCCGGTACTGGTCATGTACCAGGTGTCCTAGGACTTACCTTACCGTTGTATTCATAGCGCCAGGTGTCCTTCGTGGTCGAGCCCACTAGAAATTCTGGCGGGGTTTTGGAGCAGCTCTAAGCCCGTGGCCATTACCCCACGAAGTATCTATCTCGAGTCCTGCCGTATGCCGCGTCACCACCATTCCGGGGGGGTGAGCTTCCGCCTTCTCGCTACCATTCTTGATCCCCCCGGAAACCCTTTACGCTCCTTTCTTCTTTGGCTGTTCAGAGTATGGGCAAGTCCCGCCCTGTCTAGCTGTCTTGTGCCTTTATTCCCCTTTGTTTTATGTAAAGTCTACTGCAAGGCAATAATATATATCATGCATTGTCCCCCTTTTTTTATATGAATTATCACTCACATGAACCCATTCGCTCTTTAAAGTATTTCTCCTTTTATGCTTTGGGTGATCCCCCTTTTATAAGCTTCTTAGGGTGGTGGTGAATGATATAACAACAATAGTGTTGAGGCTTATTTTAAATTCCTTTCATTTGATATCTTCTAGGTTGGCATAAAATATTAGGAATGGGGCTAGAGTTTGGCATGGATCCATGGCTAGGGAGCGGTATTAGTCATCTATTATCTAAGGACCTCATTGATTGTCTTAGGGATCAGAGAATCTCAAGAATTTCTCACATTAACAACCTTGTTTGGATAACCCTTTGGTGACAAAGATGGAAGTCTATGGATAATTTAAATTTAAATAGTTTGTATAGGAGGGAGTGGGCCAACTATATAAATTCTTTGCACTCATCTCATATTAGACTCACTGCCTCTAAGGGTGAACCTGTATGGTTTTTGCCTCTGCATGGTGCCTAATCATGGTGCCTAATACCTTAAATTTATTTTTATTCAACTAAATCACTTGGCTCAAAATGTTGATCTAGAATGGTGGTGTTGTGTCCTTGCAAAACAAATTCCCATCCAAATCTCAGTTATTTTCCTGATGTATAATTTTTGGATATATCCCAACTTGGGATGTGATTCAATTAAACCACAAAATTGGTGTAGGATAGTGCATTATCTTCAAGGGAAGCTTTGAATCGATTCAAGATTTATTTGTTTAGTATTATTTTTTCAAACAAGTTTGGGAGCCTGTAGTAGTATCTTGGGTGATAGCAATATCTTGGGTGATGGATGTATCTAGGAAGGGGTTTCCTTTGTTCTGGAAGTCCTAGGTTGGGGAAAGGGCAACTGGTTATTTTCGACCCCTACCATTCATTCTATGTTGGGGTATATGGTTGGCACACAATAAAGCAATATTTCAGAAATTTTTATCTTACTTGGTTCGGGTTGTTGCTAATGGGATTTCCATATTAGCTCACTACCCATAGTCACGACCATCTGCTCATGGAAATAATTTCATGGTTGAGGCACCAAATGTAAATTATCCCTTGGGTTTCTTCAACAGGGAATCTCAGGAGGGGTAAAAACCACTGGGCATAACTATTAACATGCAGATATTTAATTACATTTTCTCTAGAAATGGGTTGTGAACATCTTCATATTTCTAGTGATTGATTACTCGTGGTGAATTGGGACAATGTGACCCAAGTGTGTCATTCCATTTCCATTTTTCATATATTGATGGATATATTACGTCTTACTACTTATGCTTCTTTTTCATGTAACCATGTTTACATGAAACGAAACAAGACTACTAACATGATTTCTAAAGAACGATTGCACTTGGATAGGGAGCTTTAGCAGGTGATCGAAGTTTCAAGGAAAAATATGATTAGGAGATCATGTCCAAGTTAAAAAATTGCTCAAAAATGGAAGTGCTCAGAAATGGTTGCAATCTGAATGACCAGAAAGGCCCCGTCGCTGCAATTCTGGCGCCGTGAACGGTTCTCAAAAGTTAGTTCATATGAGAAATTTACTGAGGTTTGAAATCATCCAATAACCTCCAAAATTGACTTTTGACTCAATTTGACCTTATGAAATTTTTTGTAAATATATATATATATATATATATATATATATATATATATATATATATATATATATATATATATATATATATATATATATATATATATATATATATATATATATTATAAAAATAAATAAATTATAAGGTTGTGGACAACCTATTAGAGGGTGCCATGTGGCCTGCCTAGAGGTTGCCAACGTGGCCCCAGGCTTAAGGGTTGAATGTCTTAGCAAAATTGTGTAGTTCATGGGGTTTGAACCCCCGACCTGACAACTCGGGCAGAGGGACCCGACCAGCACGCCATGGGCAAATTTTTTAAACAGTCGGGTGGGCGGATGTTTGTTGAACGACTCGTGCAGAGTGTGCACGCATAGTCAAGTCAGTTATTGGATGGGCGGAGAGTTTGGGGACCAGTCCCTATTACAATGTTACCTCCAGCTCGAAACTGCGGGCTAAAAGTTCTTAAATGACAGAGTTTAGAAAGGGGCTAGCCCCTAGTGCTAGCCGACACCCATATGACCTGTGGCGAGGACCGAGGGCTTCACACTAGCGGTTACTGTGGCAGTTAGAGCCATACAATGTGACCACATAAATGTGCCCCATCAAACAATTAATGCCAGTGGTTGACGGTTCCGCCTAACTTGGCACCTGCTGCTAATTTCCGAATAAGGCCCAATTTGGTGCTCCTAACTGGAGTTCCTGCAGTTTTGGAGGAGGTTTTCTAGTGCCACTGGGAAAAAAATTGTTTTGGCCATAACTTTCTCAATTTTCGACCAAACAAGATGAAATTTTAGTTAATTTTGGGTTTCTTCAACATTATGGAGAGTTTGGAACAGTTTTCAGAGTGAACATAGGTGATCTACAACAGATTTTTCTTCAAGGAAGAGGAAGAAGCCATCAGGGCCATCATGGAGGAGGCACTGTATTGGGTTGTACTTCACTATTTAAGGTGATACAAAAGCCATTTTTAGCTATTTTCCATCTTATGAAGCTGAATTTACAGCTGGTTTTTTATAATTAAGCATATTTTTCACTGTGTAACCATTTTGAGAAAATTAATAGAGCAAGGACATGCCATTGGGGAGCTTGGACCAGTAGATGTAGCCCAAGAGGGGTGAACTACCTCAAAAATTTGTTGTGTTATGTTATGGTGAATTTTACTTGCTGTGTATTTCTATTGTGATATGTTAAGAAATAAATTTAATTAACAAATCCTCACACATAAAACTCAGAAACATTACCAAAACTACTTTGTTTAACCTGCAAGTCATGGAGATCACTTTGCAAACTAAATTATATGGAAATGGATGCTTGGCATAGCATTAAAAATAGTTCCATTTTCATATCAGTTGGTATCGAAGCTAGAGTTTTACTCAACATTTTTTCTTGGGAAAATATATAGTTGACTGTTTGCAAGTTTTGATGCTTGCTAGGCTTAAGCTCAAGAGAGGGGAAGGACAATTGGTTAGAGTTGAAAATAATCCTCAACCAAGGAGGGACAGAGAGCCATTAACTCCACCTTCTAATTCACCTCCAAGAGCCACAGAAGAAGTCTTAAGCATGTATTCAAGAGAAGGATAAGTTCCTGAAGACATTGATCCCAAAGAAGAAGAAAGGGTGTGCCGAAAGGCTTTCCTGGACATGACGAAGATGGTGAGGATACTCTATCAAGAAATTAATGAAAGGCTTGAAGGAGAGGGATCTTCAGGAGGAAAGAAAAGTGATGACAAATCAAAGAAAGGACACAGAGGAAATGGTGATCCACCATCCCCATATTCATCCTCTTCCTCTACATCGTCATCCTCTACTTCGGTGAATCAATCTCACAAGTCAAAAAACACTGGTAAAAGTTCATTTTTAAAGCTTGATGTTAAGTTTGAGTTGCCTATGTTTAATGGTGAGGTCAATGCAAAGAAACTTGACAATTGGATAAGGCAGTTGGAAGTTTATTTGAGGATACAAAACCTCCATGATGACGACACCAAGATTCGGTTAGCCTCTTTGAGAATGGAAGGTGCAGCATTGGTATGGTGGGAAGCCCAAACCAAGGATGAGATTAGAAAAAATGGTACGATCACTTTATCATGAGCTGATTTTATTTCTGCAATTAAAAATCAATTTTGTCCATTAGCTCATTTACAAAAGGCTATCATGAATTGGTAAAGTTTTAGAAAAATTAAGGTACAAAATGTACAATATTACACCCAAGAGTTTAGATGAAGGGCTCTTTTACTAGGAATTAATTTGCATAGCCAAGAGACTTTGCTGAAATATATAGGTGGTTTACACAACTATCTTATACATACTATCCTTATGTTCAATCCTACTAGTCTAGACAAGGTTTTTGTCCAAGCCACGCATTTAGAGGCTAGAGGTAAACAATCTTTTGATGGTAATGAGGATAGTGAATTTAAAGGAAAAGGGAGAAAGAGAAATGCAAACTCTAGGAAAGAGAAGGGAAAATTCTTCTGTAAAAACTGTTCCAAAACAAGCCATAATGAAGACCATTGCTGGAAACTTCATCCAGAGTTGAAACCAAAAAATTCAAAACCAAAGATAAGGCCAAAGAAAAAGGCAAGACGGTTGCAATAGTTGAACAAGACTTAGGGTTTGAATCAGGAGATGAAACTAAAAACATAGCTATGGCACTAAAGAACATAAAGGCAAAAGAGATTGTAAATGAAACAAATCCCAGTTCTAGCATTTCAAACTATCACATAGAAGCTCCAAATGAGGAGAGGAGGATTGAGTTGTTTCATGTGAGGATCATTTAAAAACACACAAAGATAGACACACTATTTGACAGTGGGTCACAAGCGAACCTCATATCAGAAGACTTAGTCAAGAAGTTGAATCTTGAAACCATTCCACATCCTAAGCCATATCCACTTGGATAGATTTTCAAGGAAGAAAATTTACAAGTTTCAAGGAAGTGCTTGTTGCACTTCACCATAAAAGCTCATTATATTGACATGGTTGAATTAGATGTGGTACCGCTTATCATTACAGGTGTGGTATTGGGCAGTCCTTACTTATATGACAGGAAAGTGATCTTCCATCACCATGAGAACAAGTATCATCTATTCAAGGATGGAAAGGATTTTATTGTGAGAGCACATCGGAAGAAGCTAGAATCTTCTTTAGTGAATGCATGTAATGTTCCCTTTTCAGGATTGCTCATAAATCATGCATTGACAAATGCATTTTCAGGAAAATATGAAATGGAACAGGAAAATGACTCTTGGATCCTTTATATCAGTCAATAATCAAACTAAATCTAATATTTCAGCATAAAAAAATAAGACTAGGTGGGTTAAACAGAACTCCCACACCTAGTTATCTTCAAGAGAAGGCCCAATGAGGGGTTGCAGCAAAGTAAAACACTCTACTGGAAGTGAAGAGAGCTATCAGTGCATAAAAGGTGCTGATAGACACTCAACAACTGATTCCAAGTACAACAGCGACTTAGATCTGAATCTAGGATCCAAAAAGTGAGGAAAAGAAGTGATTTCGACCCTAAAATAGATGTATTCAGAAATCTGCGTAAAATTAAGGGAAATTATTGGAGTTTATTTTATATTAGGTCATGAGGGACCTATGCTCTAAATTTCAGCTCAAACAAAGCATTCTAGCTATGTTAAACAGTTCCTCCATCCCCGGATATGCTTAAAAATGCTGATTTCCCATGACTTTGAGTATGCAGAAAATGGCTAAAGCATGCAGAGCATAATTTCTGAAGACATTAGACAAAATATGTCTGAAACATCAGATCTGAAGTTTATTATCACTGAGCATGAAGAAAAATGGAGATTCATCTCCTTTTATACATCAAAAGATCACCTGGTAAGGGGATTTCATGAAAGAACAAAATACAAGTATCAGATCTGCAGAATATGGATCTGGAAAATGTAGAATCACTGAAACTCTAAGTACATGAGCTTAAATGTACAAAATTACAGAATAATACTGAAATACAAACTTTCCGGAAGAAGGGATGGCCCTTCCTCAAGGAAATGAGCACCAAACTAGGGTAGAAACCCTACTGCAGCAATGCACTGGAAAAATAACGTAATTTTTGAGGTATACTGCGTAGATGATGATGGGAGGTACTTTGGCCTGCTTCCAAGATCTGAAATTGAAGCTCAATTCTTCCTCACTAATCTTCCAGAGAAAGGAATGCTCCCTTTTCTAAAAAACTAGATCTGGAAGTGGTGTTGAAAACCCCTCATTGCAACACCCAGCAACACAGTATTATTCTGCTGCAGAAATAACACTGTCTTGATGGAGGAAGCTTGGCCTCAAGCCTATATGTGAGGCATTTCAGAACATACTCCTTCAAGAAATCCTCAATGAAGGAGGAGGAATTTCTAAATAGGAAATTCCTCTCTCTAGCCAAACATCTAGAGATTTTGAATTGCCTATGCAATCTCAAAATCGAATTATCTTCAACAACCTTTCCTTGTGGCCTTCCTCTTTCTTTTATAACATTAGGGTTTCGAAAACCCTAAACCACATCCAATGAGTTAACCCTTTTCACAGGAAGGGTCTCCATCTAAACTGCGCTGATCAATAAGGAGGTTCAATGCATCTAGACACTGCTGAGATTTGGTCTTGTTGACCTAGTCAACCTTCTCCATTCCTTTTCACACCTAATTGTATTTTATTGAAATGGCCCAGATTTGTCCATTTTCACATTGGGCATTGATTTATTTTGCTGATAAGGAGTTTTAGAGGCCCCCCTTTACACTTTTATTCATGAGTTAAGAAAATTGAAAATAAAATGCAATATTCCCATTAGCTGCAAAATGTGGGAACATTATAGTCTCCCTCGGAAAAATGTTGCTTGCCCTCAAGCAACTCTTATTGTAGATGCAAATCATCTACTCCCCTCCAAATGGCATCCACATAAGGAAGGCTTCCTCCATTTGCTGCAATAGGTTATGTATGTTTGGTCCCAAAGTTGTCTTCCACAAGTGCATGAGATGACTTCCAACTGTAAGGTTAGATATCCTCTTCTTATCATGAAGTACAAGATGACAATTACATGATGTCCAACACCATCATAAACACATGAGAGATATAAAATAAATTAGCTTCTTCCATAAAGGAAAAGCTTCATCATGCAAGAACATTCTTCCATCCATGTTTTATGAACTTGATTAAGCATTGTTATGATTTCATTCTTAGCCCTGTTGGCCTTGTTGGATCCAAACTCCATCATTCCAGCGTTATGCAAAAGAAGAAGTGAAGGAGAAACATGGGTGGACAAAGATGTCAAACCATATTCTCCTAATAATAACCACTAGAGCAAGGCCCTTTGCTGCCATCCTCCATCTCCTCCATGTAAGATGAGCAAGCCAACCTTTCCAAAAGATGATGTACATGCCTCTCTTTGCTGCAATTTATCTTTGATACATAAGGCATGAATCAGAAAATGATGAGCTATGGGGTGGTCACCATACTCATTTAAAAGCAACCAAAGCAACAAGAGGTCTTTCTGCCTTCTCTCCTCCTCATGAGCATCATGAAACCAAACCATACTAATGGACATATGATATGTCACATCAGCCCAATACAAAGTATCATCATCAATGCACATCGTGAGATCAATATGCCAAATTTTACACAATGCAAAACAAATAGACATAGGAGATGTCATGTGGTGGCCATACTCTCTCAAGTGAGACAAAAGTATACATGCCTTCTCTTGCTGCAACATATCACTGTAATCCAAGGCATGATTTAGAAAATGATGAGCTATTAGGGAGTAACCATACTCACCCAAGAGCAGCCATAGCAACAAGGACTTTTGCAGCCCTCTTGCCTTATCAACATGTGGATCATGGAGCAATAACACAATGATGGACATGTGAAATGTCTCATCAAAATAGTACAAGCAAGCTCCCTCATACCGCATCATGTGGGAGTCATTCCTCCTCCCAAGCCAAGGTTCATGCATGAAACATCCCTCCAACAAAAATACGTGTGGATAAATAAGATATCTTTCAAACATGGGTGAATACATGGACATGAGATTTAACATGTGATGTCCAAACTCTCCTTTTAACAACCACATCAACCATGCTTCCTTTTCATATATTCTATTAATGATGCATAAAGCATGAGATGAGAGAATGAGAATCTTTGGGTAGTGATCATGCTTCCCCCAGGCAACCAACATTGCCATGCCTCCTTATTCATTTCATGACCATTCTTCAAGGCATAGATCAGAAAAATAGGTGCCTTTAGAGAGTGAAAGGAGTCTCCCAAGGGCAACCAGCGTAACCAAGCTTGTTGGTCCATGTATGTTTGCAAGTGATCATGTGATCTCTTGCTCATCATCCTCATCCACTCACTCCAATATGGAATATGAGTGATGTGTTGCATAATCATGGCATACTCCCTTTGTAGAATACCATCTCCTTTGAACCAATGAAGAACCTTGCATCTCATGAAATATTGAAATGCATCTCTGTTGAGATCTCTTATAGAGACCTTTCTCCCCCCTATGGCCTTCCAAAACTAGTGAGGCTTTGAATCTGCAGTAAGTAGAAGTCTCTCTTTGAGCTGTAGCATGCTCATTGAGAGAGTGTCATCTAGAGGGGAGAAAATGCTTCTCATATCAAGCTTTCTACTCTTCATATTCTTCTTCTCCACTGCTTCAAGGTTGAAGCTGCCTCTAGAATGCTCCAAGAGAGCTGAAGCCTCTTTATCACAGTCACTAAGTGACAACGCTGTAGATCTGCAAAGTGATGCATGTACTATCTTAAAACAAGTTTTATTGCTGATCTCACAATCAACCATTGAACATAGGATAGTACTGATCCCCTTTCTTGAGACCCTACATATCAACCAAAGAGATTGAATGCAGCTCAACAATGATGCATAGGGATAGTTTCCAGTCTCATCCTTGATTAGATCAAGGGTCCTCTACGCTGTGACATGTCTTTGCTTCAAATCAGCATTTTGATTTAATCCTTGGCTATGAATTAATCTTGAAACAATATGTGCTGAAATTTCATGCATACCTTGGATCAACTGATATGTGGGAACCTCTTGACAGAACACAAGAGTTCCTCCACCCAGAAGAATGATGCCTCCAACTGCTGGCAAGAATGATGGCCTCCTTTCTTTAAGCATACCAGCACTGGTATCTTCCTTCTCCTCCTCATGCATCTCCTAATTCATGCATGGGTCTCCATATGTTAAGAGCTCAAGACTACCTTGCAAAGATGCAAGTGACTCTTCTCTAGATACAAGCATCTTAGCAGCAAATGGTGAAAATGGAGATCTCTTGCCCAAAGTGACAAGATTGACATTCTCCTTTTCTTTGTGATGATAGGAACTGTGTAGTTCTTCCTCTCCATCTTGAAACCCTTTAGGAGTTTCTTTGCATCTCTTTTCTTCATTGCTATACCTCTCACCTTCTTCAAAGAAAGTGGGCATAGTGGATCTATGAGGAGATCTAGGATTCTCTGGTCTTCTGATTTGCTAATAGGAAGTGATAGGGCTTCCTTATTCTTCTTGAAACCTTATGTAGGTCTCACTGCAGCTTTCTTCTTCTCGAAACCCTCTAGGAGTCTCGGTGCATCTTCTTTCTCTCTTCTGATCTACCTCTTTGGAGAGGCTCTTCTTAGATCTGAACACTGATGAGAGTAAACTCATCCTCTCCATCATTCTGACCTCTATTTATTATCTTCTCTGATACTGCTGTAAATTTCCCTCTTCAGGAGTATCAAGATTATATTCTAGAGATTGATTGCAGGGGAATTTACTGGATATGTCACCTTTGAGAAAAGGATGAGATCCAAAGGCTACCTGGCCATCTGCAGACTCTGTATATAGAGCTTGAAATATTCCTGCTTCAGGGATTCAGCACTTTGGCTTGAAGCCACAGGCTGAGCTAAAGATCATGCTCTGATACCACTGTAATGTTCCTTTTTCAGGATTGCTCATAAATCATGCACTGACAAATGCATTTTCAGGAAAATATGCAATGGAACAGGAAAATGACTATTGGATCCTTTATATTAGTCAATAATCAAACTAAATCCAATATTTTAGCAGAAACAAATAAGACTAGGTGGGTTAAACAAATCTCCCACACCTAGTTATCTTCAAGAGAAGGCCCAATGAGGGGCTGCAGCAAAGTAAAACGCTCTACTGGAAGTGAAGAGAGATATAAATGCATAAAAGGTGTTTATAGACACTCAAAAAATGATTCCAAGTACAGCAGCAACTTAGATTTGAATCTAGGATCCAAAAAGTGAGGAAAAGCAGTGATTTCGACCTTAAAATAGATGTATTCAGAAATATGCGTAAAATTAATGGAAATTCTGGGAGGTTATTTCAATTAGGTCACGAGGGACCTATTATCTAAATTTCAGCTCAAACAAAGCATTATAGCTATGTTAAACAATTCCTCCATCCCCGGATATGCTTAAAAATGTTGATTTCCCATGACTTTGAGTATGTAGAAAATGGATGAAGCATGCAGAGCGTAATTTCTGAAGACATTAGACAAAATATGTCTGAAACATCAGATCTGAAGTTTATTATCACTGAGCATGAAGAAAAATGGAGATTCAGCTCCTTTTATACATCAAAAGATCACCGGGCAAGGGGATTTCATGAAAGAACAAAATACAAGTATCAGATCTGCAGAATATGGATCTAGAAAATGCAGAATCACTGAAACTTTGATTACATGAGCTGAAACATACAAAATTATAGAATAATACTGAAATACAAAATTTCCGGAAGAAGGGATGGCCCTTCCTCAAGGAAATGAGCACCAAACTAGGGTAGAAACCCTGCTGCAGCAATGCACTGGAAAAATAACGCAGTTGCTGAAGTATACTGCGCAGATGATGATGGAAGGTCTTTTGGCCTGCTGCCCAGATCTAAAACTAAAGCTCAATTCTTCCTCACTAATCTTCCAGAGAAAGGAATTCTCCTTTTTCTGCAAAACTAGATCTGGAAGTGGTGTTGAAAACCCCTCACTGCAACACCCAGCAACACAGTATTATTCTGCTGCAGAGATAACGTTGTCTTGATGGAGTAAGATTGGCCTCAAGCCTAGATGTGAGGCATTTCAGAACATACTCCTTCAAGAACTCCTCAATGAAGGAGGAGGAATTCCTAAACAGTAAATTCCTCTCTCTAGCTAAACATCCAGAGATTTTGAATTGCCTATGCAATCTCAAAATAGAATTATCTTCAACAACCTTTCCTTGTGGCCTTCCTCTTTCTTTTATAAAATTAGGGTTTGGAAAACCCTAAACCACCTCCAATGAGTTAACCCTTTTCACATGAAGGGTCTCCATCTAAAACAACACTGATCAATAAGGAGGTTTAATGCATCTAGACACTGCCAAGATTTGGTCCTATTGACCTAGTCAACCTTCTCCATTCCTTCTCACACCTAAGTGTATTTTATTGAAATGACCCAGATTTGTCCATGTTCACATTGGGCATTGATTTATTTTGTTGATAAGGAGTTTTAGAGTCCCTTCTTTACACTTTTATTCATGAGTTAAGAAAATTGAAAATAAAATGCAATATTCCCATTAGCTGCAAAATGTGGGAACATTACAATGTAGGGCAGTTGAAAAGCCTTTTCAATGCAAGTGAAATTTTGACTTTGTTGATGATTAAGAAAAAATATTTTGTACATAATCCTTCTCATGTTATTGCTGATATAAATGATGATATGTTTCAGTCTGAAAGCAAGTCGTCTTTCGAAGAAGATGACAAGATGTTGCACAAGGTGTCTTTGGTGTCGATCGGTGTAGAGAAAAAAGTGTCGGTGCAAAGTGGTGAAAGAATCCAAGAAAGGGAAAAGCATGCAAGCAAAGAGGACACAAAGTTCAGTAAGGATCACTGTTGATTTCAGAATGGCAGGGTACTATGAAGAGAAAACTTGGTTGGGAATCGACACAAGTACATGGCTCATTCGACAAAAAATCGCCATGAGGATTGTTTACAAGGGAGATTTCAGTGGTTCAAGGTTGGAAGAGTGGAGAATCAGTCTCCTCATCTTCAGTGTCTATAATTCAGAGAGATTTTGGGGTCAAAAAGCTTCCCATTGGGGAGGTGTGATCAGGAAATCATGTCCAAGTTAAAAAATTGCTAAAAAATGGAAGTGCTCATAAATGGTTGAAATCTAAATGACCAAAAAGGCCTCGTCGCTGCGATTCTGGTGCTGCAAACGGTTCTCAAAACCGAGTTTTTATGAGAAAGTTACTGAGGTTTGAAATCGTCCAATAACCTCCAAAAATTGACCTTTGACTCAATTTGTCCTTATGAAATTGTTTGTAAAAAATAAATATATTATGCAAATAAAAT